>QVTG01000132.1:0-54244 GCA_013305925.1 Geotrichum reessii | reverse complement strand
ATTATTATTATTATTATTATTATTATTATTATTATTATTTTATTATTATTATTATTATTATTATTATTATTATTATAGAATACATTGAGAATCCAATTGTACAAGTTTCTGTTATTGAAAAGGAGGCAATTATTAACTGAAGTTTATTCAAATGATGTTACTTTTTTTTCAGAAAAAAAAAGAGATTAGATACTTTACGCCTTGTGATGCTCTTTATTATGATTATGGGCACTTCCGTGATGCTCTTTGTTATTATGATATGCACTTCTGTGGTGCTCTTTGTTATTATGATGTGCTCCTCCGTGTTGCCCGCCCCGGGGAGGCTGCGCCATACCCTTCACACACGGTTCTGGAATTGGCAGGCCCTCAACAGACGGCAAAATGACACTGCCAACCTTCCAGTACTTGGGAGACTTTCTGAAAAACCGTGTCCAGCCGGCCACAATCTCATCTGTTGTTGTGGGATCCAACCCACGCAGATCATGCGTCAGGTCTGATTTGAAGCATCCAGTCACAAATGCGCGTGTCGCATCTGTACCAGTGAAGAAAACGTAGCCACCCAACGGGCCATAAGATCCCGGATTTTCGGTCACATCGTAAACAGTTCCGTTAAAAGAAAGATAAATATGTTGCTCGCCACTGTTGCGGTTGTTCAAGTCGTAATTGTGGCCAGAATAGTTCGCAAGCTCGTCCATAGTGAAAACGCGTGTACCATGGCCAAAGGGGTCGCTGGCGATATACTTTAGATACCGGGGATTCATAAATTTGCTCTCAGAGCCCCAAAATATAGTGCCAGTTACAAAGTACGATAACATCAGATTGAGTGCGATGAGCCCGACAAGAGATTTGACAATAGATAGTAGGTTAAAATCTCGCTCCCACTCAAGACGTGTGGCTTCATCACGAACAAACTTAAAACTATGATCAATTGGATCTGTCTTGATCTCGTCTGTGGAGTTGTTAGGCGAGGCCTTGCGTTGCTTGAGATTGCTTTCAGAAGACATTGGTGGTCAGTTTGTATGTGCAAGGTGGTTTAAAAACGATTCTGAAAAAAAAAAAAAAAAAGTTTTTTGGTGATTTTTTTGTATGATGGATATTATTTATGTCTATTATTAAACTTAAAAAAAAAAAAAAAAAAGTGAGAATTTAGGCTACTTTTGAAAAACTGTCAAAAATTAATATGTCATTTGTATGTGATTAGCAATAGTAGAACTGTTTTTTAACATAAGCTGAGACACGTGGACAGGCTTCTGAGATCTAAACAGCCTACAAGTAAACAGCCAAGACTTTATGAATTGACGCTCATATAGAGTCATACCAGAAGAAAAAAAGTATCTTTTTTATTATTAGTATTATTTATCTAATTTTTTTTTATAAAGTATGGGTGATGAAAATAAAGCTGAAATTTTAAGGGGAAACAAAAAACAGTATCAATACAGAATAGTTAGATATAAACCATGAAATAAAATCAAATCCAAGTGAATGTTTTATACGTAGTATATCTTTAATTAAATATTTAATTGTTTTCTTTTGCCCAAAATCAATCCATTCATATTTTCATTATGAAACTTATGAATTCTCTATATTGACAGTGCACTGCTGACACTTATAAAACAATTTTCAGGAACATATCCACTAAAAGAAAACAACAATAATACCACTCCAATAATAACAATTGAGACTTGAGACTAGGACGCTTGCTATATAGATACTGTCATACTCGTAAAATGATTTCATAAAAAGTATTGATTTTGTTACAAAGGGATGAATATGATTCTGCTTAGTATCCACTAAAGTGATCTAAATGCATAAAGCAGTACAGCCTTACAGAGTCAAAATGGATAATTAAGACTTTTGCATTTAAATTGTGCATACACAGTGATACCTCGTTTTAATGAATATATCCCCAATGTTAGTATTCAAAATGGCGCCTGAATCAAAAAAAAAGCAAAAACTCTCGTTTTTCAAAAGTTGCACAGCCTTTTTTTGTTTTTCCCATACTATAATACTTATAGAGTAAATTAAGTTTAATATTTAGGCACATTTTTCAGTTGGAGACACACAAAAATTTGTTTCAAAATTACGTAATATTTACATAATTAAAATTATTATTTGATTTTTGTGTTTTGTGATTACATAATACATACTGAACCATACTCCATTGTAAGCGTCTTTCGATATAAGTATCAAATTTAACCGACTCGATTACAATACTTATATTGAGGTATCACTGCAATAACAAAAATCATCGGTTTAAGAGGTAAAGTCCGGTTAAAAATATCAAAACAAGTTTTGTACTATTCTTATATTATCTTTCCAATACTTCAATGTAACAAAAAGTTTACTATACAAGGCTATTTATGACGTGCCTATTACCCACAGCAATCTAGCTGCTGTCTCAAGAGTTTCCAGTAAATAGCCCTAAGTAGTACACAAACGGACTTGAAAAAAAAAAATACACTTAAACTTATGTGAATTCTGTGAGGCTTATTTTTTTTTTTTTTTTTTTTTTTCAAAACCGTATCAATTTTACTGCCTCAATGCTTGCCAAGAGTCACGTGGAATAGCTTTGTTATGAGCAATATAATAGTCACAGAAATGTAGATTTTTTTTATGATTGATTAGACCGCATTAAATACTGACATGAAAATCTGACAATAGAAAAAATGAAAAGTAGAAATAGCTTTATTCAGTCAGAATCAACGTAGAAATACTTAAAATCATTAGTTCTATTATTAAAAAAAAAAAAAAAAAAACACCAACTCAAATCAAAAGTCTTAATAATAATTTTTTAGTTGGAATCAGAGCCTACATTTAGATACAGAAAAAAAAAAGGAGAGAAGAGGGGAGCGTATCTACTAAAAAGTCCCCAGTACTAAAACATTGAACATAGTTAGTGGCTAATACTAGAGAAAATGAAATGACAATGATAACAAAGATAATGGCAAACATAATTTTTTTTTTTTTCAGTTTCATTACAAAAATTTGTATCAGGAAAATCTGTATCAGTATATATAGTTGATAATAGATGGTAGACACAAAATCACGTTAAAAGATTATAAATCGTAAACTCGAATAATCCAACAACTCCTTTCTGAAATCCTCGGTGCAGTTACTATTTGATAGAGTGTGATCTATGAAAAATATTTCATCTGTTTAGTACTTAGAGTCAAGTTCAATATCTTGATCCCGTGTATCTTGAAAGACCTCAAGTTTTCAAACCAGCCCACTGCTGTTATATATAAGCTCAACAAAGCTTTACTGCATTTTTATGAGAAAAATTTGATGATAATTTATGCTAACCAAATTAGAATTAAAAAAAAAAAAAACTTGTGTGGTCAAGTATAACCATATTACGTATGAGGAGAATAGAGTTGTAAGATGATCCCAACAACACGAAACTAACGACAATTATCAAGGACAGCGTGTAAACTTGCAAAAAAAAAAAGTTTTTTCTGTTTACAATCAAAAACAATAATAGTAAGAAAGCCCTCGATTCGATTACTATGATGGTAATTTTTGAGTGACCTAAAGCAAAAATGTGTCACTTAAACAGGCTTTTTTTTTTTCGCGCATTACTATAGTAAGGTTTTATATGGACTTTTTGAGCTAGATGATTTTGCAAATTGGCTCTATACGCTGTAATAGATTAATTTATGAGCTGACTTTTTATAGTTAGCTTTTGGTAAATCTTGAGTTAAACTATGGTACAAACTACTTACTCAATTATGAATGCCGTAGTGGCAACCATGAGTTTTCATGGTTCAAGGCTTTTATTAGCGCTCAACTTTTTTTTTTTTTTTTTTCAATTATCAACTTATTTTGTTTTTATTCTTTTATTTTATTTACACATGAAAGTTGCTTAACATAAACAGAGCAAACAAACATAAGAAACATACTAACCTGAAAACTTTGTACGACATTTTTAATTTTTTTCTTTTTATCTTAATTTTTTTTTTTCCCGTCATTTATTTTGGTTTTATTTAGATACCCAAACTTTACCAAATCTTGCTAGATAAAAGCTTTAATGCCAAAGACTTGCGGATCAATTTGTTTTAGCATTTGGTCTAAGAATCTTTGTTTTCAAAAATTATAACATATTAAAATGTATATTCAACTATTTTATAGCTATTACTTATTTTAAAAAATTTTCTTGCGTGGTTTTTTTTTTTTTAAAAAAAAAAAGACTTCAACAAACTTTGGAGGTCAGTGCGTGAACCCAACAAGCTCGCCAGTTGCGAGATAGACCATCAAATCACAATAGTGTCCAAGCACCGATACATTATTTTGGTCTTATAACACACATGTATTGATTAAGCACTACGTATTATGACCTCACAAGTTCTCAAGTCTGTACATCCTCACTTCACGTTTAGCTCGTGTGTGGCATGTACTGTACTCTATTTTATGATGATTTTGTGGCCAATCTGGCTTAGCTTGTTCTTCTTTAGTTATTTTTGTAACTAAATTAGAACATAAAGATAAAAATACATTTTACCATCTTTCCTAATCAGACCACAAAGTGATTGCTTTTGGAAAGCACTTGGTTTTGTCAACTAAGCTGTTTGTGAAACAATAAGGTTAGAAAAAGGTTAATGTAATATTTTGTGGCCTAAACAAGATTATATTCATCTCTTTTTTTCCAGGTTGGTTCCCGAAACAGAGCTTAATAATTGCTTTTCTTTTTCTTTCTTATTTTTCGTTTTTTTTTTTTTGATAAAAATAACACAAATAGCCTCGTTTTGTTATTTATTTTAATCTCCTTCCCCCCCTTCCTTTTATTATTTTATTTTTTATTTTTTTCTTTGAACAACCAACCACCAAAATAACAACAATCAAACTTCTTTGGAAAGTTTAACAATAATCGTCATTTTTACTGGACATTTTTTTTTCTTCTTCTAAATTTTTGTTTTCTTCTTCTTCTTACACTCATTTTAATTACTTTTTATTTATTTATTTTTTCTTCTTCGTTTCGTGGCCGTGTTGTTTGTATTTTAATTATTTATTAGTCCAGTTCCAACTATTGTCTTTCTTTTATCACAATCATGGCCAACCAAATTCCGAAAGATTTCAGTTTCCCATTACGAAATGACGACCAATCTTCACCTATCCACAGTTCTTACTCTCCAAAGAAGTCACACTCGAGAACATACACCGGAATCGAAATACCCATCTCCATCAAAGAATCGCAACTCCAGCAGTCTCCTTCATTTTCATCTATTCCTTTGACGCCTCCTGATACGTTATCGGTTCCGAAATCTCCTCACAGAAAACACGCACACCGTCGCTCTGCCGCCATCTCTCACGATTTTCGCACATCACCCTCTTTTACCGATTTTTCCGCTACTATGAACAATCAGGATCAACAAAGCGATATTCTTCACTCCCCATACTCATTTCAGTCACCGGCGCTGACTTTCGCGTCTAACTCCTCATCATCTTCTTTCCTTCCTATGCAGTCCTCGGATTCTCTTAATTCAATTGACTCAACTCAAAGAATCAGCTCCTGGAACTCAAAACTTTCACCAATGAAAAACAAGTACAGCAATACACACGTATTTAGTCCTCCAAGCTCTCCAAGAACCTCTGAAGACTCAATCGTTTCGAGCTCTGAGTTCCACTCATCCTCATATATCTCCACCTCTGATATTACGGAGGTGCCATACTCAAGTACCATCCCGTTAGACATTCCTATTATTGACCTAGATGCCGCGCTGGTGCCTTTTTCAGAGACTAGTAGATACAAACGCAAGTCAGAGATTTTTGAGCCCACTATCATTGAAGAAGAAGACGAAGAAAGTGCCGGTACTCTGACAAAGTCTGCGGAAATCGGACAGCAGCAGGCTGCTTTCATTTCCACTGGTTCGCTTTCTTCAGCAACTATGTCATCTAACAAAGCCAGAGCTGCCAGAAACTATAATTCTTTTACTTTGGCCTCTTTGACCACTTCTTCGTCATCTATTGTGCCCGCTGGGTCAAAGGAAGCCAAAGCTTTGCATAGACTCTCTTCAACCACTAACGAAACCATAACACCCTCAACCACGCCTCAGCAACTACCACAGCAGCAACAAAAGCAACAACAAAAACAACAGCCGCTTCCTCAAGTTGAGCTTGAGCCTGCAACCCCAATTTCTCTCTATAAGACCAAGTCGGTAGTTCCACGCCGGCCTACCAAAAGATTCTCAATTTCTTCGCTGACATCTTTCGCAACAGTGAATACAGAGTCACATAAGAGCAAGTCGCGATTTTGGAGTTGGGTGAGAGGACGACATAGCAGTAAGTAGGCGTACCGTAATATGTGTTATACTCGTTGGAATGTCGCAGTGTAGGCTAGTAGTCTGGCTAGCTAGTAATGATCTTCATGATTAACGATGTGAATAATTAAAAATGCATTATAAAAAAATGAAAACTTTTGATTAAATTTTTTGTGTAACATGCTTGATTGCCTAATAACAGTGGTATTGAACAGATATCAAATGATTGGACTTAAGAATGATCGAGTACACAATCAGTGAAGCTTCATTGAACTGTTGATTTGTAATTTTTCTGTTTTTTTTTTTCTTTCCTTCTTTTACACCTTCACCACTTCAACTTGAAGTAGGCCTGCAAACATAGGTTTGTGAGCCATAACCTCGAGAAATGATATAAAAAAAACTCAGCGTCTTTACAGGCCATTAAAATTTACTTTTTTAATCTTTTTTTTTTTTGTTTTGTTTTCATAATGTTACGCTGTAACAATATCAAGACACAAGAGGTTGAGATCAAGAGCTTTTTTACAGATTACGCAGTACAAGGTCCAAGCCAGCGTGGCTAACAAAGAGCTTACATTTTATTTTATTTTTTTTTTATTTTTTTTTTAATATACATCATAGCTCAAGACATTAATTTTAGTTATTGATTGAATAACCTGTCTTTATAGATCTTTTATTATTATTCTTTTTTGTATCTCATATATTTTTGTTGTTGGTGGTTTCACAAGGCAGATTTTTTGTTTCAAGTTACCCGGACCATCATTTTTTTTTTCTTCTTCCTTTTAATTCTTCTTACTTTCCTTTTACTCTGCCGTGATTAGCCCACCATAGTGTTTTAGAGAGTTCACTCATGTAAGTTCAATATCGCATTCTATTGACATGACACAGCGTTAACAATTTTCATTTTGTTTCTTTTTTTTTTTTCGTAGAAATCCATTATTCTTGAATGAATTATAGTCTAATATTTTACATACATGTCCTCCACACCCAATTCTGAAGGCTCAAATCAACCAAATGGAACAGCTACAAATGCCGTTACGCCAAAGCCCACAATTTCGAAAGAGGAGTATCTAGCCCGTCATTATCAACTTTTTGAACAATTGACAGGCTTCAAATCGTGGGATAGCTGGCGAGAAAATGTCAATACTTCATCTTCAACTACCGACAATAAGAAGGATCCTGATCTCGACCGTCGTGCTTTGATATATGCTCTTAATCTGACTATGGCCGCCATGGACGACGAAACGTATAATGAAGTACAGAGTCAGCGTGCCATTGACGCCAAGTTATATGGCTTATGCACCGCAAACGTAGTACCTGTAGCGGCATTCCCTGACTCCTTATCCCGCGCCGAGCATCTAATGTCTATGTGTGAAAAACTTCAAAAACAAGTCAATAGTCTTGAAATCAAGTATCTCAACTCTCGCAAGGCGATGGCTGCTCTTGCTGAAAACGAAAAGCAAATGAAGAAGCGCCTAGATGTAGCCACAAACACCAACCAACGTCTCGCCACAATGTGCAACGCTTTGGAATCAAAGATTAAATTTATGTCCAAGGACTGTCTTTCGCATCAAATACAGATTTCCCAGCTACAGCAGGAAAAAGAAGATCAACAGCTATTATGTCAACAACAACAACAAAAACAGGAGAAGCTACAGCAGGTAGCTGTGTCTGACAAGAGTGAAAACGAGCAGAGTTTGATGGAAGAAATCAAAGTACTACGTAAAACAAACGTACACTTATTAGAAGCCCTGAGCGACAAAAAAGTTAAAGGTGATGACAAAATGAAACTGGATGTACCTCAGCAACTGTTGGACATGATGGCAGAACTAAAGTCCGACAAAGAAGCAATTTTGAAACAGGCACAGAGTATTTTGGAGCGACAAGGTGCTCAGTCACTAGTAACAAACACTGACTCGAGCAAACCGGAAATTGAAAACCATCCAGAGCTACAAAATCTTGTTCTCAAATTCAACATAAACCCTCAAAATGATACTGTCGAACAACAGCTTGAGGCTATTCGACGGGAATACCCAGAGGTACTGGCAGGTAAGCTGCGTAAGTTCTACAATCTCTATGTAGCTCGAGAAAATTACTTTGTGCAAGCTTTGCGCTCTTCCAAGCTTGAAACGATGATCCAAACACGCAAGCTGGAGGTGGTACAAAAACGCGTTGATACGGATTCGAAACGACTCAAAGTGCTCAGCGACCAAGTCGAAGCTTCTGCAAAGGTAGAAGCTGCGTTAACAGCCAAAGTTTCATCTTTGGAAGAACTCACAAAGTCTTTAGAAAACAATATTCAGCAAACAGCGCAGGCTCTACGAATAAAAAAAGAAAATGAGGCTTTTCTTGATAAACATTTAAACAAAATGATTGAGATGGAAACCATACTAGATGAGCGTAATCAGCTGTTACTGAAGAGGTGCGATACTTTGGTTTCAGATCTTTCAATGCTGCACCTGGAGCGTAAGCAAATCACTGAAAACTTCAATGATACTTTGGAAAAGCTCGGTGCTTCCGAGACCATGTGCAAGGCACTTTTGGATGAGCGTGATGAGTTAGAATTCACGATTATTAAACTTGAGGAAACTATTTTCAGGCTATCGATGCCAGGCCACGTTGAAGAGTTACGCAAGCCACAACAACGACCTTCCCGTCCGCCTAAGCAACAACAGAACAATACTCGAAAGATTAAGTATAAAGGCAAGGGTTCTTCAAAAGTTCAGGCTATCTTGTCTGCTGAGGCCAAAAGTTCCCAGTCTAGTACTGACGCAGAGTCAGCTTTAAGTCAGAAAAATAGCCACTCCAAAGAGACTAATTTATCCAAGAAGGATTCTGTTGCTTATACAAAACAATCCACTCATACTGCTCTAAATACAGAACAAAAACAGGCTGAGCTTTTACAATGCCAATCTACAGTACCGGTTGAGGTGACGAAGAAAGAAACCCCATCACCTAGCGACAAAATAATTGATGGTTCCGAAGTTTCTTTGCCAGTTACCAACAAGGATGATGAAACAATTGCCGTCGATTCTACCATTCTTTCTAAGAAACAGCAAACGTATGAATTTTCTAAAATGACACCTGAGGAAATTACGAATGAGCTTGCCAAGAGGTTTTCTTCACATGGTAACGATAAAGAATTTTTTGAGCGCACCTTTGGTTTTGATATCACGGGCCTTCCTTTTCCCGAAATACTAGAAAAGTACAGCACTCGGAATGTTGACAAATGTAATAGCGAAGAGAAGTGCTCGGTTCACCATCCTTCAAATGTGCACGAATCCACCTGGCAAAACATTATTCATTTAGCTTCTACGGCTGTCTCGACTCCAACTCGCGACTCGAATCCGGGCGAGCCTAAATGGGAAGGAAACATGATAAATGGTAAAAAGGTTTTTGGACCTGAGCGTCCGCCCTCAATGGCGGTATAGTAGCTTTTTTTTTTCAGGTTTAAATGCTTGTTTTTCTGCTTTTTCTTTTTCTCTTTTTTTCTCTTTTTTTCTTTTTTTTTCTTTTTTTTTCTTTTTTTTTCTTTTTTTTTTTTTTTTTTTTTTTTTTTTTTTTTTTTTTTTTTTTTTTTTTTTTTTTTTGTGATACATAATTTAATTAACTATGAATATTAGAAAGAAAATGATTGTTATGTAATGCGTGGTAAAAATTTCTATATATATACTAGCAGACTAAGAGTCCTGTTTGATACCAAGAAGGGTCTTGGAGTGGTAGTCAAGTTCCTGAACTCATTATCGCAACTTCTTTGCTGATGGTTTGCTTGATCAGAGCTGCTTGTTAAGGTTTTACTGCGTGTCAATCTCTGTTATCATTCCAGCAGATGTTATGTATCGCAGGCTTTTCTTAGCACATGTATTATTTCGTGGAGAATTCAGCGCCATCAAATGCCTGAAACACTCAAAGCGCGCTGAAAACGCTAATTTCAAAGTCTCATAGAGACAAATATTTTTTTGAAATCCATGTCTTCTTTGTATATCTTTGCTATTATTATTTCAATTATATAACTATGTAATATAAAAACAATAAAAAAGACTTTCTATTTATCTGCACTAGCAGACCATAGAATCAATACTCATATGTATATATTTTGAAAATTCTTGGAAGGGTATCAAATTTGTGACTGAAATTCTTGAAACAAAAGTATCTGGGAATGATTGAGTAATATTTAATTTATTGTTTTTATAGCTATTTATTTTTATACTATAGAGATGACATTAAGTAAATATCACCAAAAAGTAAAACACTTAGTGGTGGTTACTCCTTAATCATTTTCAACTTGAATCTCTTTGATGGCGCGAAAAATTTCACTGGTAGTAATTATAAGTATAAAAGCATAAATGTAAAATTGAATGATTTATATTTTTTTTTAACAAAAAAAAAAAAATCTGGTAAAAGATTTGAAAAAAAAATTGTGTAGAATATAACACATTTTGTTTTGATTAGAGTCGTTTGTTGAGATTTTAATGTGTGCCAATCTTTGGTATAGATCTACTAGGTGTTATGTATCCCAGGTTTTCCCCATTATCACATTCAATACTTTATGGAGAATTCGGCGCTATTGAATTGCCAGAATCATCTAAAGCGCGCCGAAAACACTAATTTTAAAGTGTCATAAAGACAAACGAATTTGATGTCTTCTTTGTATATGTTTGTTATTATTATTGTTAGTAATGTTACTATGTGGCGTAAGAACAATAAACAGATTTTGTATCTATTTCATATTAATGATAAAGTGTTGATTAAATTGTGATCGAACATATTTAAAACATTTACTAATAATACATAAAAAGATTCTGGTGTGATTAGTTTGAGAATGGATTAAAACATTTGCATAAAGTATCAAGTCATATTATTCAAAGTTGATGTCGTAAAGTATTTAGGGCTTTGTGACAGTTTAGGGCTCATAAACTTCTTATTTAGGAAGTTTTTCAGTTTTTATCTTTGTATGTGCTGAGTTAGAAACCACTCTGCTGCACGTGACTATTGCAAAAATGAAATGCTATTATTTAATTGATGACTCATCATTCCACACATTTGACTTAGCCATAGTAAAACTTTACTATGGGAAAATTTATGTCACCAGTACGCCCCGAGTATGGTGAAAAGTTTTTTTTTTTTTCCCACTCCTTCTCTCTTTTTTTCCCTTTTGCTTTTCCCTCCTTTTTCCCTTTCCCTTTTGTGCTGACGACGACACTAAATCATCAACAATGGGTAGGTTAATATAATGCTGCTAGACATGTCTGCTGCGTGTGTATGTAGAGAAGGAAGAAATAAAAAAAAAAAAAAAAAAAACGTCACCCTATTTGATTTTATTTATATGGGAGGACTAAGTCGGTTGTTAGATGGAGGATGAAAAGTTCTGCTGGAGATCGCAGATATAGGTAAAGTGTATCAACGGAGACCTTGGAAAAAGTTATTGCCGGTTGATTTTAATACTAAAGTTCACTTTATTTTCGACCATTCTTGTTACGATTTTTGTCATGTTGAGAATTTAACATTTTATGCTGTTTTCATTGCTTTGGACACAACCGACTTTTTATTTGTTTGATTTTCTACTACACACCAGTCAGAACTCTGCTAATTTTAATATACTAACATATCTTTACAGCCATTGCTAAGAACTACGCCCTTCAGAAGAACCATTTCAGAAAGCACTGGCAGGAGCGTGTGCGCACTCACTTCGACCAGGCTGGTAAGAAGGTGAGCAGACGCACTGCTAGAGCCAAGAAGGCCGCCCTTGCTGCTCCTCGCCCCGTTGAGCTGCTCAGACCCATTGTCCGTGCTCCCACCATCAAGTACAACCGCAAGGTCCGTGCTGGTAGAGGTTTCTCCCTGGAGGAGCTCAAGGCTGCTGGCGTTGCCAAGAAGCAGGCCCTCTCTATCGGCATTGCCGTCGACCCCCGCCGTCAGAACCGCTCTGTTGAGGGTTTCGAGGCTAACGTTGCCCGTCTCCAGGACTACAAGAGCAAGCTGATCCTTTTCCCCAGAAAGGCTTCTGCTGAGGAGGTTGCTGCTGCTACTCAGGCTTCCACTGCTGCCGTTTTCCCTATTGTTCAGGCTGCTCCTGAGACCGCTCCCCGTGCTATCACTGAGGAGGGCAAGGCTTTCAAGGCTTACCGCACTCTCCGTGAGTCTCGCTCTGAGGCTAGATACCAGGGTATCCGTGATAAGAGAGCCAAGGATAAGGCTGAGGCTGAGGCTGAGAAGAAGAAATAAACAGTTTAGTCTAATTGATTTTATTTGTCCACCCCTTTTAAATTAGAATATGTCCGTTACGTAGCTTGAACAGGTTTTGTTTATTTTTAGTTGTTTTGTAATACAGGCTTATGGAGTACACTTTGATCTACAAGTAAGTGTCAAAATACTAATTATATGCTGAGAAAAAAACAAAAAACGATATGATATTGTAACACATCTATCAAACAGAAAATTATATCAAGTATATAAATGAGATCAACATCTATAATACAGAAGGAATATTAGGCGGTGACGTGACAAGTAATAATTAGTGGATGAATCATCAACACTGATAACGCGTGCAATAAAAGAAAAACAAAAATAAATAACAAAGGCATAAATCCGAGCAGAGAAATCAATAAGAAGAAGAAGAAGAAGAAGAAGAAGAAGAAGAAAAAAGCTAAGTGTGAAGTTTGGCAATTGGTCCTTTAGAACCCAGTTTCAACAAACTTGCCTCTGCTTAAGCTCGGTGGTACTAACAAACAGCCAGCAGCGCCAAGAATCTCAACTTGAAATGGCGTGTGAGGGAAGCTCTCACCATCAATAGACAAATTCCCTGCGTTCTTGCGGGGCACCAAGCGGTAGCCCTCGACCTTTGAGTACTGTACAAACTCACGGGTAGCATGTGTTCCGTCTTCAAGCGACAAAAGCATTCCCAGAGACTGCGTTGATGACATCTTGTGTGCATGTGTCACAAACAGGTCGATTGTGCCATCGTTTGGCAGCGACGCTGGAAACATCATCACATCGGCCGAAACATACGGAAACTTACCTGCATACAACAAAGATAAGTTTTCGCCATCTGGCAACTGCTCCCAGTCTTCGGGAAGAGGGTCAATCACAGAGCCAAATTTGGGGCATAGGCCATTGATGTGGGCCATGTCATTCTTTACATCTGTAAATTCATTTTTTTCAACGTTGCTCTCAACATGGTTATCAAAGTGTTCCTTAATGGTATTGCGGTCCTGATGACGGTACTTGACATAGACGTCGCATGGATAGCGCTTTTTAGTAAGCGTGAAATAAAGCGCGCCAAGCGTAAAACGCGTGGGACCCATCCAGCGCAGTGACTCTGTCCCTAGGTCCGCGTCGGCAATCGTACCGAAAGACTGACTCAAAAAACTTAATGTCTCTTTTACAACAGGGGTCGTGCTTGCTTCCTTGTCAGTGTTTTTTGCATCCTCGTCAGCCTGTGTCATAAGCATCAAGTCAATTGGCATTGTAACTCCCTTGACTATTGCCAAAGCTGCTTTAGTTGCACTCGTACTACCATTTACTGACTGAGCCATTGAGTTACCTGAACCACATGGCAGCTGACAAATTGGCAGTTTCCGCAGACATGTCTCTCCCATGCCGTCAGTGCGTGCGCGGAACCCGTTGAGTACTTCGTGTGGGATACCGTCACCAGAACAGCACACAATGCCATCATATTTATCATAGATGTTTGGTGTGTCACGCGCAAGCTCGAGAGCGTGAAAACGGTGCGTGGTCTCAATGACAGTCACGTCACAGTGCGCTAGCTCAAGAAACTGTTCACAACTCTGCTTGTAAATGGAACGCGCGCGACCGGGGCCGCCATGAGGATTAATTAGCACAAGCAATCGTTTGCGCCGCACAATAGGTGTCGTTCCATCTGCTGTCGTGTATGCACGTGAAATAATCTGTTCAGAAATTTCGGCCTGTTTCTCTGACACAGACAACGCTGCCATAGTGCTTATGGTACTGGCCACTGTATGACTGCAACTTGACTGGCTAAGAGACTCCTCCGACTTTTTCAAAGTAAGCTCTGATTGCTTAGCCGTTATAACTGTTGCCATAGGATCTGCAGCTATAGTAGGCTCGTTAACAACAACTTTGAATGCAGAAGATGTAAGTGATTGTACATCGTCACCATCCAAGTTGTTAGAGAAGTCGAGTTGAACAGAAAGCGGCTTGAATAGGTTTTTGGAAATCTCCTCAACGTAGTTTACTGTTACCAGGTTGTTTTCTGTAGCCTCCGCCCAGAGAATGTGGTAAAACGGGATGAGTTTGGGCTTGGCTAATGTTGTGGAAAACACGGAGGTGCAGAATGGGAGCTTTGAAAAACAGCAGAAAAGCTTTGCAACAGAACCTGCGCTGTCACTGCTTTCTTTAGGCAAAATTTCAAGGCCGTAATCAACCAGCTTTGCGTTGTACAAAACAGTAGTATTCATTGATTTAGCCCAAATTATATGTAAAGCGTTGGGTTGATAACTAGTTATTTGAAGAAATAAGTTTGAGATTAAGGTCTATATATGATTATAATTCCCCAGGTTCAACACTAAGTTATTTTCAAAAAACAAGTTAAAAAAAAATAGATTTACAGAGAAATTTTTTAATTAAGGGAAATAAAAATTCAAAATGAAAATGTATAGAGGACATGCTCTTTTATTTATATAAGCTGGTATGACTCTGTAATCATGGAAACGAAAAAAAAAAAAAAGTTTTGCACAACTTATCCTACATTTTGCTGTACATGTAACCTGCAATAACCCATGTTATTAAAATCAAAAAGAATCATTTTCAAGGATAAAAGGATTGTCAGGTAACGGTCTTTTTCCTTTTTTGAACTTTTTATCACTAAATTTGGGAAACCTTTTTGCATGTATTCAATATTCGAGTGCGACGTTGGAAGTTCCTACTTGCAAAATATTTCTTTGCTTTATTTTATTTTTATTTTTGAACAAAACGCATCTTTTTTTTTTTTTTGGAAGCGGCTGCTTAAGCTTGCGTTCTGGTAAGTCCAGAATATACAGTTTGGACGTGGATGTGCATCTGTACTCTCCTCGACGGTGACTGAGACCATCATATATGCTGTGGTGGTATCGCATAAGTATCGCTGTATGCTTTTCTTATTTGCACTTTTTAGTAGTAGAAAACCTGATAAGTTTATATGTGATTTATATAGTGGCTATCTGCGACCCACATTTTATGAGCTTTCCATGATAGACTGGGTGCGCAATCGCGCAAATTTTCAGATCTATTGATTACTTTTATACCCCAGGACAGATTCTACGTTTATTATTTCTATAGGTTTCATTGGGTTACTAAATTCTTATTCTATTCAGAATATTTCAAACTCGGCTTTGATGATTTAGCTAATTTTCAATTCTTTGTTCGCAATATTAGCCATAAATACCCTAGTTATAAATAAGCTATTATTACTACACCCCAGTCAGTAGATTTGTGCTCTGGTGTTCTTTCTAGCAAAACCTAGCATTTTGATTCTATATGAATAAACTTTCTAGTTGGGTTGGATGACTAATATTTCGCTGCTCTGTTGGTTGTAGTTTTTACCCAGGATAGGATACCCGCTGGTATAATACTTGTTTCTTCTTTTGATTCCGCCCCAATGAACAGAATAATTGACTTTGCTAGAAAAGCACATACTCAGTTGCAGTGGGTACCTACAGGCAGCTTTGGCTGCTGCAATATTAGATGGAGTTAAAAATCCGCAATATTATTCATCGGCTCAAAGATGTCTTAAATATCAAATTCGAACACAAGTTTCCAAAGTAAAGAATATCAATAACTTGGGATTTTTCTTAAATTTTGAACAATAACAGGTAGTCATATTTTATTCAGATATACTACAGTGACACTGACAACACTTAGAACCAAGGCATCTAGTTTTTGTATTTTGTGTTAATCTTGACTTAAAACACGTTTTTCAAACGAAAATCTCTTAAACTTGCATTATACGTAGTATATACACTAGAAAGCAAAAAAAAGGTACATAAAAAAATTTTTTTATTCTATTTTTTCAAGTAATGGTTCATGCTTTTTAAAACAATAACTACAGTAATACATTAAAAACTGGGCTTCATTAGGTATGAAAATCAGGGGCGAGCTGTCCTCATTACTATGTTACTGGTAACAGTTTATGAAGCCCGCAAAATCTAGACAGCAGTACGCATTAGTTAAGCCTACAATTGATAATGGATTAAAAATTTTAATTTGAAATATCAGGTCTATTCTTATAGTTCAACTATTTGTCTTTTTCTACGTTTGGCGGCATGTTCCTATGTGTTTTATATGATGACAATATGTAGTTCTGATGTGCTGAATCATATTGAAAAGAAAAAAAGTTGCATTATTATTGATTGATAATCTAAGATTAAGAACAAGCTATGATTAATAATTTGCTTCTCTTTCTATACTATTATCATAATGGCCAAGAAGACATTTAAAATATTTTTTGTATTCAATCACTAGCCCCTGGATACAACTTGACTTAGATACATTGTTTAGTAGTGTGTTCAAGATGTCCTAACTCGGTGTCTACGTGACGAGTACTTTGTCCATGCACAGCGCCGGTCATGAATATCAGAGCCAGGTAGATATGCAGCTACACGGTACATACTCAATTTGTGGCAATAAAAGTTGTTTATACTATCAAATTGAAAACAGTATTTTTTTTTTTTTTTTTAGTAAATTTTCAAAAAAAAAAACTAATCCAAAACTTTAGATATGAAAAAAGAATCCCCCTTAATTGCAACCGCCTTTTTGCGCTGCATAAGCTAATACTCCAGCATGAAAAACATTTTAAGATTGGAGATAATAATGCCAAGATATCCTTCTGTTGTTGTCAAGTTTCAAGTCTCAAGCTACCAAATTGTATTTCTAATCTTGAAAAACAGCTATCCATTAACAGCAATAACAATTATAAAGTGATTTTCCAACCCATCAGTTAAAGATCTAATAAATGAATAATTCCAGGTGATTTAAGTTGTCCAAAAACAAGGTGCAATAAATATGTGGTTTAAGGAGCTAGTAAAATGGTATGCATTATATTTTTCGTTCAAATTATTAACCTTAAAAACTAAAAATAATATTTAATTTTTTTTAAACGTAAATTGGCTACTCTCTGTTTAATTTTTGGTTTTTGAAAAGAAACCATTGGGTGAAACCTTTAAGGTCTTGAAAACGAAGATCATGGTCAAAGTCGTATTAAATCTTTGATGATTTCATTTTGATGAAAATTTGATATTCATTTGATTACTAACCATGTTGTCATGATATAATCAAGGCCTCTACTGTTTAAAACATATCTTCGACATGCCGCGATTAACTTGGTACACCTTTTGTTGTGCAGGAGGCATAGTGCCGTTGTTACTCTTTGATTTTCTGAAGACATTCATAGATACATGAAGTTTACCGAAATGTAATAAATAAATATATGGATAAATAAATAAAAAAAACACAAAGATACCAGTTCAAATATGACCACTTTTTTGACATGGTTTTTAAAGATTTAAAAGTCCAAAAGTCCCCGTTTTTCAAAACTTAATGTTTAGAAATAACACATTTACAAAATTTAAAGTCGAAAATAATCACTTTTATTTTTAGTAAAAGTAGTTACTTTTGAACTTCTTTTTTAAATAATTGTTGGTTTTGAACTTGAAAGTTAACAAAGTAGTTACTTTTGGACTTTTATTTTAAATTATGATTATTTTTGACTATTTTTTGTATAAAAGTCGGTACTTTTGCACTTAAAATTTAAAAACTGGCTATTAATGACAATTCATTATTAAAAATGGTTATTTTTGACCTTTCGTTACTGGAATCTTGTTATTTTTGCACTATTTTAATTAAAAAGTTGCTATTATTGACATTTATTTTCACAAAAGTTGTTAGATTCGACCATGTTTTACATGAATGCTGTTATTTCTGAATATTATTTCAAAGAAATTAACTAATTTTGACCTTTTCTGTTGAAAAATAGTTATTTTTGACATTAAAAGTCAAAATTTGATTATTTTTGACCTTTTTAAAAACACAACGAATTTTTTTCTAAATGAGACTTAAAATATAAGAAATAACACTAAACATTTTCATAATGATTGTTCAGTCAATTTTGTGTACAGAATCAAAAATAGCATACATAAACAGGGCGAGTCTGACGAACACAGTCATCTTCATGTGTGTGTGTGTGTGTGTGTGTGTGTTTTTTTGCATTAATGAATAAAATGATAACAGAGATATAAAATACACAGCTTAACAGCACATCCTGCCCAGGTTTCACGTCTCTGACTTCACATTAAAACTAGTAAACTACGTACAATAATGATTCCGACAGGTTCTCATTAACACATAGACTTTATTTGTGAATAATTTGATGCAATTAAAGTTAATAAAGTGAAATTATTCAAGGCACGGTCACCGCTTATGTGATCTATTCTTGTTGTAATCACTTATGTCTATTTTCTGGAACTCATAACTAGTTATAAGAACCATGAACTGATTATAACAATAGTATACAAAAAAAATATTGAGATTAAAAAAAAACCCTTTATCTCTATGAGACTTAAGAGCAAAGTTATCAGCGCGCTTTAGTGATTCTGGCATTTGATAGCGCCGAGTTTCCCATGAAATACATTATATGTTAAAGAAAACTTGGAATACATGAAATTTAGTATATTGAATACCAGAGATTGACACACAGTAACGCCTCAGCAAACTGCTAGTCTTAAAATTTGAAAAATAGAATGATGTTTTTTCATGATGTCCATTTTGATTGAAAAACCAAAAGTCACATACAAATACCTCTGATGCGGTGCTATTTTGTATCCTTCAGTATACTAGAACTAAAACCTAACCTGGGTTGCCAATGGCTTGCGCAAACTTCCCAGAATTGGAGTCGGCACCACTCGGAGTGTGAGGTCAGGTGATTCTGCCAACTCAGCAGTTTGCGTGGAAGAAGGATTGTACTAGTGTTTGACTCGAACTCTCTACCCTTAACCGATCTTGTCAGTTCCTCAATAAACTCGACCACACAGCCCCCAGCTCTGAGTGCAATATCTATATAAAAAAACATGAATTAAAATAAAAGAAAGGATTACTTACTATTCTCAAGTTTTTAGAAGCTTCTGGCATGGTACGGCTATTGGTTGGTGTAATACTTCTATCTAGGTTGCTGTAAAAAGCCACGAAAAGCTACTGGACTATGAATCACATTCGGGATTTTTTTTTCTGCATTCAAAATTCTGCTTAAACAGGGATCTGTATACTTTTTTAAAATAGTTATTATTATGAAATTGAATATAGATATCATATTAAATCTATTGAGCTTTATTTCTTATCATGTAAACTCATTCTTCATTGTGTATTCTTTTTTTTTTTTTTCAAAGGCACGTACAATCCCACAGACTCTTTAACGCATTGCTTACTGGTAAACAACCGCACAAGCGGGTTTTTGCCCTATCAGTAACGATACTGTGCACCCCTAAATCATGTAGTCTGGCGCTGAGTCAATCAATCTTTAAACGGATAGTCGGCATTTGGGTTTTGACATTTGGAAATTTTTTAAAAACAAAGTCTCAACATTTTTTCTTGTTTGTTTAGCAGACAATGATCATCATATGTTAAAAAAAACCACTCTAATTGTTGAGAATTCTACATCTTCAAACCTGGTTATAACCTACAAAATGACAAAACGACTGGTTTAATTCAATTGGATAAACATTTGACAAATTAGTTACGGTTCTCTCTTGAGTTTCTCTGTGAAGTACTAAATATGTCATCATCATTTATATTAAAATACAAAATCAAAGTGTTGATATAAAGTATATAATTAGATATACTATATACCCATGTTTAATCAGAGGCAGCGTAAACATTGTACTCAATGCTAAGAGATCCATCTTCGCGTCTAAAAAAGCGACCACGGCCAGTAAGCGCATGCTTCTCGATCCAGTCGTACTTCTTGTCAGCGTTCTTGTCAAGGGTGACAAAAATTTGGTTCACAAGGTAGCCTTGTTCAAAGGCGTGTTCCTTGGACTCATTGCCGATAACATCAGTGACAGCCTTATCAAGACGGACTACGCCGTAGTACTTAATGACGTAGCCGGTGCCATCCTCGAGATTACCAAAGACCTTGCAGTCAAGATTAAAGTGCGAGCCCTTGGGAGAAACGGTAATATCATCACGACCACCGTAGATAGTAGAGGCAAAGGGAAATTCCTGGTTCAAAGTAGTGGTATAACCGGATTTAATGACGGCAATGTCTGTAGAATGTTTGTGTTAGTTATGGTGAATGTGCGTGGGGTGAGCGGCTGGGAGCTGTTGAAAAAAAAAAAAAACCTTACTATGAACACCAGCGCTGTTGGTTGCAGCAGTCTTAGGCTCTTCAAGATTGAGAGTAATGTTAAATGCAAGCTTGAGGTTAATGGACATTGTAAGAAGATAGTAATTGAGTTAGCTGGATAGAAGAAGAGAAGATGTAAGAAGGAGGAGAAGGTGCCGATGGTGAGGAGGAGAAGAGCGACTTTTTATAAATCAATTTTAAGTTTGAATATATTTAATATAATTTAATAAAAGATTATTAAATATTTAGTAGATATTATCATAAATTAAGAACATTAAAAATCGGATTTATTTTCAAAAACTATTTTGATCAAACATTGTCAACAAATTAAACATTTCCAACAAAAATAGAAGAAGAAAAGAAAAAATGAATAATGTACCATTATGACTGTTGATTATGATATCGCAGCTACTTTGAATCAATTGCATGAGTTGTATCTCAGATTTATTTCATTCCTAATAGATAAGTATTGCACGTACTACAGTATGGTTGACCAGAAAGGAGAGCATTGCAAACATTCTAAACAAACAACAAAAACCCTTCGTCCTCGGACTAATTTTAAAATAAATTCGTGAAATTTTTCTATATTTGTTATTCATTCATATTATCGACTTGGTTGTTCTTCATGTCCAATTCTACAACCATTTTAAAAAAAAAAAATTTTTTCCATTCAAACTCAATTGTCTTTGTGTTTTTATTTTCCAACTCACATTCGACTTCCACGGATCTCGGTTTACCAAATTACCAACATCTCAAATTTCAGGTTTCAAATGTTTAATACAACTGGAATAATGGCTTTAATCTGATAGCATTAAAAATCTTTTACTTTCATGTAATGATGAAACTAATATTTTTATCATCAGTTTATTAACCCTATAGCTTATAATGAGTCGTACAAAGACATAAAGCAACCACAATAAGAGTTAAACCACTTTGAAATGATTAAGACGTTTATTTTTTTTTCCATTTTACTTTAATCTATATTATGCTAAATTCTCTACAAGTTGACTTTATTTTGATAAACGAAAATCTGAAAATATAGTCTTTGCAGCGCCTCTCTTTTTGCCGAGAGAGTATGGTGGTAAAGCCTTAAAAGGCCATTCCCCCTTTTGATAAAATTCACTATATTATTTTCTGTGTACAATTGGAATTTACTAACATTTTTTTTTCATACTTTATTCAACAGATATTACACATTATTAACACTTTTGGAATATTATGATTATTTTTGTCAAGTCATAATTCCGGATAAGATAGTATTTTTCAATTTTTTTTTTCAAGATCACACTTTTAACTCATGTAGAACTTTGTTGTCTTTTGGCTATTGTCAAAAAATCTAGTTATACAAATCGCAAAAAATCAAGTTTAAGATTATGTTTATATTTGCAGATATACAAATTGCAATTGGTTAAATGTTTGTATACCAGTGTTTTTTTGTGGTAGATCAAGTATTATAATAGAACAAGTTAAATGTTTTTGAGTGTGACTGGTATTGATTCTTCCAATCCAATTTGCCTACAACACCACGTATCAACTTCTTAAATGACTATTGAAAAAATTTTCACAACTTTTCATGTAATTAAAAAAAAAGAATTAGGATTAAACAAGTTGTTTAGATAGGTCTATGAATTATGAGTAAACCTGCTGCAGTGAGATCCCAAATACTACAGAACTAAAACCATAATGAAAAAAGGGGGATTTGCGCATTAATTTAAGTTATCATAAGTCGTAGAGAATCTGACGCCATCAAAACTATTGAAATAGATTTGTATACATCACAGTCATCGCTAAATAATCTAACTCTTGTTGCATCTACGTACCTTTGCCCCTAGATAACTTCCATAAGAAAAATGAACTGGGTCTAATGATAGTTATAGCATGTTTCCTTAAGAAAGTGAAAATATATATATAAATATATCCAAATTTTTGGTCAAATGAATAATGAATATCGCATAATAAAATAAAAAAATATTTTTTTTTTTATTTTTAAAAAACATGTCAAGTACAAATTTTCACTTTACATATTTGGATTAAAACAATACAAAAATACATCTTTCGTATGAAAAGAAAAGGCAATAATTTAATTCACATCATTTAGGTATTTACGTATACGTATAAGTATGTACGCATATTTGCAGGTCTGAGTTTTTAAAGCTCAAGCCGCAATGTAGCTAAAAACAAACTACCTTGAAAAATAACATGATTTAACAAAGGAGTTCAAGACTCAACATCTAGGCAAATCAGTAGTCCGGAAGTTAAACTGACAGCTGATACTCAGAAAAACTGGTAAAATGATAGAAATTTTGTTTATGGTTTTTACATTACAAGTAAAACATTTAAATCAAAACTAGTCATCTCTATATGAAACTTTGAAAGCAGCGCTGTCAGCGCACTTTAGTGATTCTGGCATTGAAAGGCATCAAGTTCTTCATGAAATATTTTATTTGTGCTAAAGAACACAGACACTTGGTAACGACAATGTTCTTTTAAACTTATCATGCTGTTTGTCTTTTGTACTTCACGGCTTGTTTGAAATACGTTCAATAAATGTCTATAAAATAATAAAAAAATATATAACATACATTATTGTCTAAGTTGGTGTCTGTCATTCATCTGTTTGTCCATGTGCTTGCGTTGGCAGTTTTGATTTATTTTTATTCATTTTTTTTTTTGTATTCTCTCACCACCAAAGCTAAATATACGAACTAATCAGAATATATCGAAAGACGTTTGATCTTAAGTGAACATTGGCTTTGTCCCTGATTTAGGAACCAACCAAGTCTAACTCTATTAGCTATTTGAACTTTGCTATGATCAGTATTGTTGCTCCAGCCGCGACCTAAACGTGCTTTTCAAGACATTGTACACCGTTTTTATTTGTTTTGATTTTCCTAATTAGGCGAGTCAATGTGAACAACCAGTATGCATCTTAAAGTATCTGACGCTTTTATTATTTCGTGCAAGTCAGGTCTTTTTTTTTCTTTCTTTCTTTTCTACTCCTTCGTTCAAAATCAGCTACGAGTTCATCTGGACTTGAAAAAACGTTTATTTTTATTTTTTTCATTGACACATTTATCTAAACACAGGTCATGTTTAGCGAGCCCCCACAGACACCACGTCTAAAAAAAAAATTCTCTACATTTCTGCAAAGCGTGCCGCCGCCGTTGCCCAACCTTGCACTTGGTGACCAGGTCCAGTTGCCAGATGGCCAGCAGGCGATCTTGCGCTACGTGGGTCCTATTGAGTCTAAAGATGGTGAGTACGCTGGCATAGAGCTTATTGATGGGTGGGCCAGTCAGGGCCTGCATAGCGGCGAGTACCGCGGCGTCCAATATTTTGAGACTAGTCAACCAGGATCTGGTCTATTTATCCCGTACCTCAAGCTGCTCAACGCTCAACAGCAATACCCACAGCAGCAACAGTTGGGCTCACCGCATAAAATTGTTAGTACTAAGCGAAGTGCCATAACACCAAGCAAAATTCCGTTGTTCGCGTCACCACGAGCGAAGCGCATGGACTTTCCATCGCTATCGGGGACATCACCAACACGTGCATTCAGTGCAGAGTCTGCCGAGATTAGTGAAAGTATGGTTATCAACACTAATTCTGATAGCAATGGTGTGGCAAATGGCGTCGACACTGCCGCTGCTGTTGTGTTGGCTGTGGCAAAAGTACAGGCCGACGCTCAAAAGCAAATCACAGAGCTAAGAGATGAGCTGGAGATGTATAAATCTGAAGTCAAAGAGCGAGAGCAGATTCTTGAGGAACAAAGCCAGTTACTCAAGGACTTGGAATCAACTGTTGTTGAGTTTCAAAGTTTGAAAGAGCAGGAAGAGGCTGTCAAGGCTACTGCTACAGATGAAAACGCCAACTACGAGGACGACGAGAAAGACCAAGTTATCAATGCGCTACGTGCGCAACTTGAAGATAAGGAGCGTAAGATCACCACGCTTAAAAGTCAATTAGATCAACGACGCGCGGAATTCCGAGCAACATTAGAAGACATGCAACGAGAAATGGAAGAGACAAACTTAGTATTTGAAGACGAAATAAAGGCACTACAACAGCGCCTGCATGACGCTGAGAAACTTGCACAGCATGTGGCAGAGCTGGAGCGAGTTGTCACAGAACTCGAGGCGCATAATACTAGTTCCAACCATGGTACTGAAAAGAGCTCAGATGGAAGCAGCAATGACGCTGAACTGAAAGCAAAAGTGGTGGAGCTTGAGTCTAAACTGAATGAGAGGGACGATACAATTGACGATCTTAAAACGGAGCTGAGTACAACTAAGCAGGAGCTGGCTGGATACAATGTTTCTCGTCGTATCAGTAGCATTGGGGCGGGGCTGGTTAATGGCAGTCCTAATGGTGATGGTTGCAATAACAGTCGCATTAATAGCCTAGTAGTTGAGGAAGAGGCCAACGAGCGACTGCGGCAACAGCTTAAAAGCGAGCGCGAAAAACGCATGCAATTTGAGGTCGAAATCGCCAATTTGGAGTCTGTGGTCGAGACTCGTATTTTCAGGGAGGAAGAGCTAGAACAGGAGATTGCGCAACTGCGAGCCGAGAATTCTCATCTTCAAGCTCAAGCTGCTAACAGTGGTGCGAGCCGGTCACCCATTTTGGGAGAGCCCGTAAGCCGCAGCCAGAAACTAAGCCAGCGGCTGTCAACATACAATTCTGACCGCGACCAAGAGTTACTCGACACCGACATTGATGAGGACGCCGTGCTGATGATGGGCACGGCGGCGTCTGATATGTCAGATATTGATGCGTCAGCAGCAATAATTCCGGGCACCGCTATTGCGATTGGGACTCCACCCCCGGCCACGAATATTGATCTCGCCGCAGGCCGCAGCAAGTGGTGCGGTCTGTGTGAGCGCGATGGCCATGAAAGCATTGAATGCCCGTATGAAAACGACTTTTAAATCTACAACAACGATGAAGAACAATAAGGTTTTTTTTTTTGTTCATGTTTCTGGAGGGGTCTTAAACACCATCAAGCTTCTCAGAAAAAAAAATTTTTTTTTTTCATTAACAAAGTACTCAATTAAGCTTTAGTACTACTTTTGGCACTTTTTTGGGGGAGGTCTCATACTTTTGATTATACGTATGCTCTAAATCTTTGATTTTTAGTTCTTTTTCTGCTAGGAGCGCATTCTGTAGATCTAGCATGTTGCCAATCTTTTCAAGATAAAGACACATTTTTGGCTCAATAACAGAGATATCAAAATTCAATTTAAGTGAACGCCATATTTCAGCAGATGAATTAGGTGTTTCAATAATTTCAGAAGAAAAATCAAAAGTTTTTTTTAGTGGAGTTTGAGGGAATACATCGTCGTCGTCTTCTTCTAGACTTGGTGTGACCATTGGATTTGCCAATGGCTTTTCCACGTTGACTGGCCATAATCCAGTTGACTCCCATGCAGATAAAATCTTTGATTCTGTAAACCCGACCTTTCTGGTCTTGTGATAGATTTTGAGAAAGGCTACCTTTTGGATTAGAGTTAAATCATTCAGTAAAAAAAGTTTTTCAAGCTCGCAACGACAGGCCGGGCCAAATATAGACAAACTCAACGGTTGAAGAACGTGCCAGGAATTAGGCGGTAGCAATAATATATATACATTATTGAGATAAAATTCAGATAGGAATTCCTCAGAAATACAGCTGCTCTGGTTATCTAAGACCAAAAGTCTCCAGCTTGGTTCACTAGGCTTAGTTAGAGGAAGAAAGATTTGTCTGAGCCATTGAATTGCAACTTCATGAGATTCCCAGTCCTCTTCACTCGCATTAAAACTTTAATCATTTATAAAATCAAGATATTGAGGGTCTTCAGAAAACCATTCTTGTTGCACGGTCTCACCTTTGAAGATCACGAATGGAGTCAAAACCTGGCCAGAAGCGGAAATACACTCTATAATTGTGGTCCAAAGACTCGAACCCTGAGTATTTTTGATGGCTTGACGCTTTTTTGAATTTCTAAAAGCAAAGCCACTATACTCATTTCCTTCCATTATTATCCCAGCTTCATTCATACTATAACGATCACATTGCAGAATGCTGCTTATGGCCGGCTGTTGCAAACTTTGGAAAAACTCCTTAATTCTTTTAGTTGAAGCCCCATCAAACTTTTTTTTTTGCTAATTTGTTCGCTTTCAATGGTCTTAAGTTCCGGATTTCGGCGTAAAAAGTTTGTTATCCAATACCGACCAAGAGGTCTGTAGTCGCCAGATTTTTTGAGGATCCCAGTAGCTGAAAAATTCAATTGTAGATGCGTTGGCGGCAGCCCTAGAGAGCTTTGAATCAGAGCCCATTTCGTTAAATGGCTTTCCTGCGCCTCGGATAATCTTTGTTTTTTTTTGTTTGGCTTCGCTTTGCGATACAGAGTCGTGAGTTCTGTCCCTCAAGGTATAATAAGGAATTCCATGTATTTTGGCAGACTTTCGAATTGATTGGCCTGATTTAATGTCTAAAAGAGCGTTTTTTACATCATTTTCCGTGTAATTAGGTATGCTTAATTTGAATAAGTAATCATTTTTTTAAGAAATATTAGATAAAATGCTGACAATATACGTATATATGAGTGTAGTGTATTGATAGAGTTTGTTTAAAAGTGGTGGGTTTTAGGTGGGCGCGATGAAGCTTGTCAGGTATTTAACATACAGCTTTATAAGAAAAACCCGTCTTGGAATGACATTGAAAGCATCCAAACACTTGAAAAAAGGCAGATTCAAAATATGGTACTTAGCCGGTTAAGCCTCACTCAGTTTATTTAAAAGCGTTTCTTCTTGTATCAATCCAACTCTTTAGATGCAAAGATGAGTGTAATTTTTGCGATTGACCATAGTCAAAAAAAAAAAAAAAAAAGGTACTTCAACACAAAAAATGGCTGTATCATATTTAATACTTAGAATTCTCAGTCAATCCAAGAAACAGCGAGGTGTAAAAAAATAATTCAAGCGAAAACTTGTGAAACGGCAGATAACAGAACATTAGCCTTTCTGGTGTTCTAAAGATGTTTGTTATTTTATATTTCTATTTACATATTTGTAATTTGTTGTATTAAATAATTTCTTTAGTGTAGCGAATTGACTGGGCTAAAATTGTTCATTAATATTACTTATAAAAAAACGTTGATGATGGTAAGTATGGGGTGTCGTTTTTGGTACTATATATGATTTAAAAAGTGGTTTGTTTGGTTACTATAGTTCGTCGAGAGATGGCTTGACATTGTTGAAAAAAAAAATGAAAAATACGCTTGTCTCATGTTTTGAAAAAGCAGGCTTTATCAAAGAATCCAGTACATTTAATTCTCTCCAATTCACATTTCCTCTGTCACTTATTATTATTATTTTCTTTTTTTTATCCCCCCTTTAAACAGAGCTTGCAACCGCAATGGCCTCTGCGGTCTCCTTGACAGCTTTAGCCACGGGCCCCTTATGCGGGAAGATCAAGTCAACGTAGCAACTCAAAATGCTAACTACAGCCATCAAAACCGAGAGCCAAGCGGGCTGGGCGTCCGACTTGATTGTCTTGGGCTCGTTCAACCAGGCCTGCAGCGTCGTGAAAAAGGAGGCCCATGACAAAACCTTGTTGCGCAGAAACATGGCTGCGAGTGGCAGCGACGACGTCATCATAGTCTGCATCTCGTTCTTACGGGCCTTGGAGCCGCCATATCTGTAGTTCCAAAAAATGTTAGCTTTTTTTTTTTGTTTAGTTTGAAAGAGAGATGGTTGATTAATCAAGCCAAATTAGAACTAATAGCTCACTGCCAGAAGATACTTACGAAACAATCAGTTCTTCACGTCTCTTATCAACATTAGCCATTGTGTATATGTATATAATTTTATGAGTATTTTTGTTTGAAAAAGCAGGTATTTCTATGTCCAGGGTCTTTGTTTCAAAAGAAAAGGGCCAGATTGAAATCAGGAGAAAAGAAAAAAAAAAAGATTGTTAATATTAGATAGATCTTAATTTTAGTGAACTTGACATAAAAGAAGCCAACATTCATTAAAGGTTAAAAGTGAAAAAAAATAAAAACAGTAATTAGTTGAAATGCCCTTACCCTTATTATTTTTTCAACGGCGACCTCAATCTCTTAACAGCAAAAGTTAAGTATTCAAGGAAAGCCAATTTATCAGAAAATAGTATATAAAGTCATTCTAGCACTATATATAACTTGATTCTTATTAAATTAATATTACCTGGTAAATCAATTGCATTGTACATAGTTATCTTACAAAAGATTGATTTAAATTGTGTGTATGTTGTTGTTTTTTTCGTCTCTCTACTTCTGACAACGTTGGCCCACCTACAACAACGCGGGCGGAAACTTTCCAAAATCAACCTGTTCTTTCACCTCCTGACCGTCAACAGTGTAAAGTATACGCAAACGCAAGCGCACATTAGTTCCAGGAGCTCCCGTAACCTTGAGCTGCTGTGTGGCAGTCTGGCCAGTTGCAAGGTTGCTCGACGAGAGGCTTTGTAGTTGCAGCTTTTGTGTTTTGGGAACTGCCACTTGCAGATTAAGCCCGGTGACAGATGCAGAGCCATTATTTACAAACTTTGCCAAAATCACAACCGATCCAGGACCGTCCTTAGACGTGGGCTGGAATGTCAGTCGTAGTGAGCCCTTGTTGTAAGCTTCAATTGGGTCAATTCCAAGACCAGTGGGTACCGTTGCTGTAGCTGCTGGTACTGCGGAATTAGTAGTAGAAGTACCGCCAAGTAGATCGTTAAGGTTGACGTTCTGCGTCGACACAGGCGGGGTTTGAGGTGCAGGGGAGTTGTTGAAAAGGTCCATGATGTTGGCGTTTTTCACAGGAGGCGGTGGCGATGCGACGCCGGATGACGAACTAAATAGATCAGACAGTAAATTATTATTATTATTAGCAGAGGATGCAGAAGGCGTCTGGGGCGTTGCATCACTCATCAAATCTAACAGCAAGTCTTCAGTAGTAGCCACTGGTGTTGCAGATTTTCTAGTCGCACTGGCAATAGGATGCTTTTTCGCATCGTTTTTGGCTTTCTCCGACTCGTAACGCGTGCTTAGATCCTTAAGCACCTCAGGGGCAGGCATCTTCTCAAGAACACCCCGACGCACAGCATCGTAAGAAAACAACTTACTGTATTCAGCAACACGCTGCTGAATTTCAATGTCCAGCGAAGTAGAATTGTTATTGAGAATTCTTCTGATTCTTTCAATCTGCGACGATGACGAAATTCTTGTTGTAAGCTTCATCAGAGCGTTCAGAACGTACTCCTTAACTACTTCAGTTGCATACGAACCCTCAACAATAGTCTCTAGCAGGTTTACGACCTCGGTTTCATTGACCTCCTGAATAACATCTTCGTCCTCAAATGAACCTTTGTCAAGAAGAGTCTTGGCGTATTCGCCGATCAGCCAGGTTCCCACAAGAGTGAGACCCTCTTGAGTCACATCGTTGCGCAGAGCAGTGTATAACTTTTGCACAGTATATAACTGCAGGTCCTCAGAGCCAATAACAAGAATGATAAACGAAGAAAGTACGTTCTCCTTCGCATAAGATCCAGCAATCTTTAGCATACGAATAATAGTATCAATATGCCAGCGCTTGGTAGGCGCGTATTTCTCAGCAGCAATGGCAATCTGCGATGTTAAAGTCGGCTTGAACTCGGCATCAGCAGTTTCAAGAAAGGATAGAAGCTCTCGGACCAGAACTCTAACGTTGGGGCCATTGATCAACGCATATGACAGCTCCAGTGCTCTTCTTCTAATAGAAATATCACTGTCTTGCAAACACTCAATAATTATGGCACGGTGACGCTGGACGGCATTAGGCTCTCTGTCAATGACACGTAAAAGGGTGTTCAAGGCTACGTAGCGGGTGTTATTATCCTTAGTCGTTAGGAACTTACCCAGAATGTTGACACCAAGCACGCGCAAACCAGAATCAGCCTCAATGCCAAAAATGGTTTGAACAGCTTCGTACAGAACCGAGCTTCCAACTGTTTTGGAAGAGTCTGTGTTGGAGGCGATTTGCGCCAAAATATCACTCATTTGCTCTGAAGCTTGGACGTCACCGGCACCAAGAATGCGCAAAAGTCTCAACAGTTTGACCTGTAAAAAGGGATCAGCAATACCTGAAACATCATACTCAGGAACATAACCAGAAGTAGATAAACTCTTGATGTGCTTAATAATGACGGGGATCAACTTTTTAAAAGTGTTTATCAACTCAGGATTATGAACGCAGAGATCATTAATGAGAGCAATGCCACAAATCAAAACACCGTGATTTTTGTCGGATAGCAGAGATTTTGCCTTTTCAACAAACACTTCTTCCAAGTCTGGGACCTTTCTAATGATTCTCATAGCACAAAGAGCACCCTTCTTTCGCAAGTAGGGGTTAGAAGAAGAGACAACCTTTTCGATATCTGCAAACAGATCTCTAGCCATTTCAGTCGAAGCAATATTAGCAAGCGTACAGAGTGCAAGAGAAACAATGTACTGGTTTGGGTGGTTGAGATCAGTTTGCAGCGAGTTGGTGACGAGAGTCAAGACTTCCTGGTTTTCGTCAAGCAGAAGCATTGTGCCGAGGTAGCCAAGTCTCTTGTCGGTAAATCGAGGGGATGCGAGAAGCTTGAGACACTCAACCTGACCCCAGTGAGTACGCTCTCCTAGGGTAAAAAGATAGAGAAGCTTAGCTACATTTTGCCGTCGGACTGAGACATCAGAGTAATCTTCACGGAAGGAGGTTCGAATAGCAGCGGATTCTTTTTGGATTACAGTTCTTTCGTCGGCAATGGTTTTAGCAGCACGTACTGCTTTGATAAAAGATTTTAACGAGGACATTTTTGTCCTATAATATGTGTATGCAATTCAAGAAAGTGTGATAATGGTCCTGGTTAGGGGGATACCGGAGAGAGAGGTGGAGAGGTTTCGTGTCATCTTAGAAAATTCAAAACGGTGAAACATTAGTATTAAGTAAGAACAACAAATATATTAGACATTATTTGTAATTTATTAGTAATATGTTTGTAACTGGAATTAGTTGTAATTGTCTTCTGACATAAATCATTCATATAGCTCTCCCAAAACCTGTCAAAAACCCTCCTGTCACAAGGATCGCATCAATGTACTTGTTTTAAACAGGAAACCCAATCAACGTCATTGTGTATAAACTTTGACAGAACAAAGACAAAATAATATTGTCAACTTGATCAACCATTTTTGACAGCCAGATATTGGTCATGTTTTAATGCAATATTTAAACAGACATAATCAAAACGTTGAAAACAATACTATGATGCGGATTAGATTAAAAACCTTATGCTACAAGATTAATGCAAATAAAATTCAGTACCTTTTAGAAGTTGATGATCTGTCACTGTAGTCGTAAATAACTTTTTTCTTTTTTTTCTGAAATTTAGCGGGCGTGAAACTTTTTACTGACGCAAAGTGCCGTAAAAGAAGGTGGAAAATATTATCTGGCAGCCATCTCTTCTAAGTGTCATTCTTTTTTAGAAGCCTGAAACTACTGTTTGTTTTGCGCTTTTTATTTCCCAGGAAAGCCTGCTATGTGTTGCATTTAGTATCTTCGGGTTTCGGCATTACGGTCGTAGCATGAAAAAATCCAGGCAAAATACTTAAGTTTCAAGTATCAATTATATTAATCAGCGTTTTCATTTGCCTGTTTAGGGAGGGTCTCTAACCTCTCAGTCTCACCACTTTTTTTTTTATCTTTTTCTTCGACACCCCACAAAGGCCTTTTTTTGCTTCAGATATCATCTTTTGGTATCGCCGCACCTATCATCTCCTAACATACAAATAACTACCATGTCACCAAGCCATATACACCTTGCAAGCCCATTATCGCCGTTTTTGAGGCCAAGTATATCTCATTCATCTTCATTGAATAATAATGAACCGAAGCCTGTGGATATCAGCACACACTGTATCGGGACACCAGAGAACATCGCCAACTCTAACAGCGTTTCTCTCAGTATTAGCCTTCAGGAAGACGTAATATTTTTGAGCTATCCACAGACGTCTTCGTTTTCGTACTCTGAGCAAGACTTGGGATCTAATATTGATCCGCATAATCCTAACTTTGACGACCTCAACGAAGATTTTCCAGACAGATCACCCAGCTCTATCACAAACCCATTTAGCCAAGAAAATTCAAGATTTTTTGACGAACGTCTTTCCAAAGTAACACCGAGGCTATCACTGCACAACTCATCGCTTGGTTCTAACTCGTCACCTACTGACGTGCCTCCGTCAATCCTCCAAGGCTCTCTTTTATTAAAACTTTCCAAGCCCACCAAAATTAAAAACATTTCTCTGCGCTTTTATGGGAAATATAAGACAGGCCTGCTAGATTCCAACACGGATCCCAAGATTATTGAAACTTCACTACCTTCTGGTCCTCAGTTTCAAGATGAGCTTATAGTCGGATCGCACACGTGGGGTTTTTTCCCTACACCCGAGCCCCACTCAAGCAGCAAAAGCTCCATTATTACAGTTGACTCTTCGTCGGTTGTGTCATCCGACCTCTATGGTGCAGACGTTGCTTATCTCCAACCAGACCAGAACGTGCAACTGCTGCAAAATACCACAGCTGAACTGGGTAAGGTCAGCTTTAAAACACCAATCAATTCAGAATTAGGCAAATCAAACACTTTGACGCCGACTATCTCACACTTATCCAAAAATAATATTCCGTTTTTATCACCTGTCTACTTCGAGGGTACAAAGTTTCAGCAAGATAAGTCCCAAGATCACAATTTTGCTGGAACCCGCGAGCAGTCTACGCTCTATCCAGCGGGTGACTACATTTTTCATTTCTATCTGGCAATAGATGCCAGGATGGCTGAAACGATAATATGTCCCAAGGCCGCTTTGAAGTACTATCTTGTTGCCAAAGTTGAACGGCCAAGTAGGTTTTCTTTTGATATCACTGGACATAAAGAAGTCACTCTTGTCAGAAGCCCGCCTGCCTCTGGGGAATCTTTGTCTAATATGCCACTGGCCATTTCACGTGATTGGGATAAGCGCCTTCACTATGACATTTTATGTGCAAAGAAGTACATAACTCTGGGTACCTCAATACCCCTAACAATAAAGCTCACTCCTATTGAGAAAGTCCGGGTTCATAGAGTTAAAGTTGAGATTGTGGAAAGTTTGGTGTACCACTCAGCCAGATTATCGCGGCTCAAGCACCGAGATCCTTCACGTAAGGTTACAGTGTTTGAAAAACTTGCAAAATCTCCCACTGTGGGTAAAGCCACTGATAAGGTGTCTGAAAAAGGATCAGACAAGAAAAAAAATCGAATTGCCATGATGGCTGGTAATCTTCTTCATTTTTCTGAGGATGCCGCCATCCCACAAACTGACAAAAAAGAGACTGAAAAAATCAATACCCAGATCGCAGACACGACAGAGCTGGATATAGACATGCCTTTTGTCACCTCTGATGGGGACTGGAACAGCTTAGCCACGCATCATTTTACCAACCCGTCGTCCGATAGTAAATACTTTCAGTTTTTGCGCCCAGATGCTATTTTCAATCCGCTGGTTCACATTAAGCACCGATTGCACGTATCGTTCAGAATTTCAAAGTTGGATTCGGAATCAGGAAATTGGAGATACTTTGAGGTGTTGATTGACACACCTATCCATATACTGTCTAAGCATTGCAAGGCTGAGAGTGTTGAACTTCCTAACTACGAGGACACGATACTGCACGACCAGCAAGAGCGTTTACGAAATGATTTGGAAGATGACGATTTTGAGCTTGATCCCAACCCAAGCTTGAGCGGTGTTACAAGTAACAGTAGCACAAGCAGTCGCTCAGCGCCTGTTCCGTTCAATTTGAATTCGGGAATACCAATTAAGCCTCGCAATTCAAATCAAAGCTTGACGATTGGTTTTGGATCGCCTCTTGTTCGCACATTATCGTCTCCGTTTTCAGCTTCACCATTAACAGATGGGTTACAATATCTGTCTCTTGATGATCATACGAACCACCCACTTGTGGATCAGCTTCCATCGTTTGATGATGCACTAAACAGCCCATTATGTAGGACTACACAGGGCAGACCACTGTCTCCACTCCTTCATAACGCTAGTACCGAGGACACTGAGATCCACTCAATTGGCTCTGTACTCTCGGAAGATATAACCAGCCAGGACACTATGAGTAGCCTGTCAGGTGCCACGTCGCTGTTACAACCTCCTGGTTATGAAACTATCCGTCAGGCCAGCAGCGTTGACATTGCTGACGCATCGATTATGGACGGTTCCGGTAGGCCAACGCCAATATGCAAAAGCACGGAAAATGATGAAGGGGAGGACGACACATCGGAATTTGGCAGTTCTCAGCTGCTAGATGCACGCTATGATCTTCCGGGTGCCCAATTATGATCTGATTTCTGGATAAAAACAATTTATGGTGATTTATTTACTTATGAATTTGATTTGTAAGTATCGGCCATGAACAATCAAATGACATCTTTCTTAGTTTTTATGATACATGTATTCATGATGCTAGCCAACCCGTAAAAGAATGTAATTAAATAATATTGAACAATCTCGAGGATCAGACAAGTCTAAAAAATAAAATAAAAGTTAGGAATAAAAGATAAACTAGATGGAGTAGTCTTTAAGCCACATCCAAAAAGCAATGACTATGAGCGACGTTGCGCTCCACTGCCACTCCATTTCCACAAACATCCAGACCCAGAGCGTGCCCAGTGGCGGCGCCCGTTTCATCACATAATAGTAGCCCTCCTCGTTACTAGCATAAAGCAGGTAGCCCCCAGCCGCCACACTGGCAAAAAAAGATACAATGCGAAATATGCGTGTATTGCGTAGCGGGTGCACAAAGAAGTGGAGTAGTGCAAACACTGGCACGGCCAACACGGCGCGGTAGAAAATATCGCGTTGTGTGGCGATTGTTTCAAACGTTTCCTCGGAGTATTGGACACGCACCAGCACGTCTAGTACGACGTGCACAGACACTATCGGGATCAGATACGTGGAGTAGTCAAGCAGGTCAAACATGAACCGGCCCAGCGGGGTCAACTCGCTATAATCATCGTCGCTATTTGTAACCGCGGCGGCGGTAGCCTTGGGCTGTGAAACCTTACGGTACCGCTTCGGGGTTTCGCGCTGCTGTTGTTTCTGGCGCTGCTCTCGCTGGAGCTCTTCAATCTTCTGAACCAGCGGTTTATCCGGGATACCACTCGCGCTGACGTACGACCGAAAATCCTGGAGATTGTCAAGTTCCTCAATCTGGGGATGCTTGCCAACGCTGCTAGTCGTTTTCTTAGAGGCTTGTCGTTCAGGTTTTGCCATGCTGCTGTAGTGTGGTGGTTTGAACAATAGCGCGTGCTATAAAGTGTAAAGGGATGGTTGAAATAAATAATAATAAAAATTTGTATTAGTAGAATCAAATGTAAAAACATAAACAAAAGATGAGGAAAATAAGAACTAAAAAAAAAGGGTTCAGTAATCAACGATAGGTGAGGGTTCCTGATTTAAAAATACATAAATCAAATTGTCTACTAATTTTGATCTTTTTATAACACAATATTAATACAGCCTACAGTTAAACATGGTGATAATATTGAAAATTCTTGAATCGACACTTTTTTTTTTTTTTTTACCAAAATCGAATCGACATTAAAATAAAAAATTTTTTTGTGTGAAATCATTTCATTATGGTTATGTTGTTTCGGTTGCCTTATAAATTAAAATCTTCTAAATTATAATCGTTGTTTAGTCGAACAAACCGAGACCCATATCATCATCAGACTCCTCCTCAGCGGCGGCTTCCTCCTCAACAGCCTCCTCAGCAGCAGCGGCACCACCAGCAGCGGCACCGGCAGCAGCACCACCAGCAGCGGCACCACCAGCGGAGAAAGCGGTCATGAGCTCAAGAAGGTTCTGGCCAGCAAGAGCCTTGGCGTAGAGCTGAACCCAGATGGGCTCAACCTCCTGAATGCCAGCAGCGTTGACAAGAGTCAACAGCTTTTCAGCAGTGATTTCGACCTCAGCATCAGCAAGGATGAGGGAAGCTACAAACAAGACATGTTAGTATTAATAAAACAAAATTTTTTGGAGTGAAAAATCAAAAATAAGAAGCTTAACGCAAGCGCCGGTATTGAATTGAAAATAACCCCACACAGAAACACACAAAAATCGGACATAAATTCGCTCCATCAGCAACTTCACTAACTCTTTTTTCCTTCAATGACCGGGCGCATGCGATATGGATTTTTTTTTTTAAAAAAAAGAGACCGTCTAACAAGGTGCAAAAAAAAAAAAAAGCGATCTTGCAGCAATATTCGTCACATACCGTATGAAACAGCAAGCTCAGTAGACATTATGAAATAACTTCTTCGTGATGGTGAGTTATGGCAGACAACAAGGAGAGGTAAAAGAGAGGGAAAAAAGAGAGGAAAAAAAAAAAGAAAAAAAAAGAAAAAAAATTGCACATAGTGGGAAAATGTGAATAAACGAGACAATCAAGCAAAGGTAAAACCCTAACCACCATTGATGTTTCATGTTGAAAGATTAAGTAGAATCAGGAAGCATAACAGTCACAGTCCTAAAATAGAAGTGTTCTGAAATGTACCCAACATAAGAGTAATATTAGAAACTAACAAAAGAACCTCTTGAAAATAAGACTGGGATTGAATTTGTGATCACCATGGTTGTCATAATATCACCAACAAAACCTTTGGACAAGTAATATCAACATGTCAATGTCCAGACTTGCTAGATAGACATTAAAATTTTTTGTGAATTTTTAATGAGTTAAAATAATTTTTTATTTGTCAGTTTTGCTTGATTTTCTAACGTTCCAATGTAGAATTTTATGAGCATTAGTTTGGTTAACTTGACAGTTATCATCGAATATACGTATGTAGCACTTAAGTCAACCACAACAAATTTATTTAACGGGATATTTAAAAGGCGGAAATCAAACAAATAAAACCAAAAACATTGATAAAATTTAGTAGAATGAAATTCAAGACCTTTTTTTCATAAAAAAAAAATAAATGTATATATTGCTCACAAGTCATGATTTTGTTAAAACAGACTAGCTCAACACTCAATATCACGAGCTGGGATCTAATAATATCAACATACAATATATGTAGCTGATATCATTATTATAGTTGTAATATATGACTAAAGTTATACCTGTAAAATTTTACAAGTCTTAATTTCCAATGCGGCAAACAATTAAAATCATTAATTAGTTTTTTAAAGGAAAAATCTCTCATCATGTAACGGAGTTGGTTTGACAAGCCCAACTACTATTGGTTACAATTGTTTATTAATCCTTATGCATAATATTGAAATGTTCATTGTTAGGATCCAATGGAATTCCTTGAATAGATCCATGTTTGTTAATGGTTAGTAAGAGGTCAATGAGGATCCCTCCGAAGAGAACTATCGTTATACAGAGAAGCCTGTATGTTTGGAATCAATGAGATTTTTTGAATTCTTATTATTCGAATCTAATAAGATTTTGTGTAGCGATCTAGAGAGAGATCGTTAGTTACTATATACTACGAGGTTGATAGGGATCGCTCCGAAGTATATATAGTTAGGCAGCGAGGCTGAATATAGAAAGCTAGTTACAGACAGCAGCTGGATAGCTTTCAGAAGTTTATTTGAAAAATAAAATTCAGACTGTTAATAGAAGCCAGTCTTGTCTTAATAATGTAAATTGTTAATATAAGTCAGTTTCATCTTAAAACGTTAATGTTAAGCGTTAGTTGTTACAAAAACCAAATATTGAGTATTGGCTCTTACGTATGAACCCTGACCCTTAATTGGTGCCTTATCCCCATTTACGTAAAATATTTGAGAAGTTTCTGGGAGTCCCTTTCTATTATCAATAATCTTCTATGTGATCAAGAACCTTCTGACTATGATTCTTACAACTACCTTATGATACTTGATATTGTTTGATTATTGTTTCTGGTAGTTTTCTCAGTGTTTATAGTCAATAATATTTCTTAATTACATTTAATTCAGTTCTGTTAATTCGGTCCTCGTTACACATCATGTTTGTTTGAAAATTTGAAGATTCACCAGAAGCAGTCAAATTACCCATGCACCATGTAGTTTTTTTTTTTTTTTTTGGTTATTCAAACATCAAAAAACTGCTGCAAAATTTTTAAGAAGTACTAATCAAGTAGATACAGCGTATATATTTGTGAGTTTCGAGAATTGATAGTCAAGAATTCAAATACCTCAGCTCACTTTTCATTTGTATTTGTGAAATAGAACATTTAACATACGGGTAAAATACAAATAGTATAATATTTACAATTATTTACATGCAAAACAGCAATTAAAATTCTGAAACAAATCATTGAACGATTTATCAAGGATTTATTTTTTAGTTTTATAGTATTTTGGCATACAATCATGAGTAATGTCTTTTTTTATAGTTTATAATCAAAATTAAAGATATTGACAAATATATAATTTCTTTCTTTCTTTCTTTCTTTTTTTTTTTTTAGTTAAAAGTCATAAGGAAAATTAAAACTTTAGGTGTTTTACGAGACTTAAGAAAAAAGTGCAATCTAAGACCATACTTGGTTACCAAAAACCGTTTATTTTGATTCATTTTTAACAATAGTATATTTTGCGTTAATGATAAAAAATATTGATCAACCACTTTTTAATATTTAAATAATAAATACCATTATTGTTTTCATATTTGATATATCAAATCTTTTAGAAACTCATTAATTTGATCAGGGAAACCTAAGATACACACATAACATTCAGTAAATAGGTACCAGAAATTGATACGAGGGAGGGGGGAGTAGCTGACTACTTTGGATTTTTTTTGCAAAACCTTATTTCGTGATTGAAAAATAAAACACAATCAAAAGAAAAATAACAAAACATTGATATTGAATATTTATATAATTGGCTTAAATTATAGTAGTATATTACTCAATGTCTAAAGTATCAATTAACAAAAAATTGGATCGATGTGGTATATTTCCGCCACGACGTTTTCTTACTTTGTTGACTCGCATCGACATAGATTCTATTAATTTATTAATAAAACTCGGCTTCAAATTCAACCATGATTCTGATAAAATAGAAATCATTGCAACATAAGAAGTAACATATGAATTTTCCGTTGACAGATGATACTTAATATGTCCTCAGATATTTTCAATGGGGTTAAAAGCAGGAGACTGAGGTGGCCAAATCATAGTCTCAATATCGTGATCCGACAACCATTTTTTCACCTCTTTAAGACAATGATAACTAGCCCCATCCTGCATAAAAATAACATTCTTACCTGGAAATTTTGTTTTAGTCTTTTCAATAAATGGTAACAAATTACTTTCAAGAACTTTCAAATATAATTGGTGATTCATGGTGGCCCCTTGTGGTAGAAAGTAGAGATCGCTAGTACCTGCTCCAGAAAAAGCGCCCCAAACGCCCACCTTTTGACGATTACCAGAAACCGTGGGGCGTGTTATAATTGGGCCATTCTTACTTTTTTTTTGTTGCAATATTGTATCCACTGAGGTTGCTCCCTTGTTGAAAAACCAATCTCAAAATGACTTTCATCTGACCAGATAACTGTCGCCCAGTCAAAAGTTGTGTAATTTTTATAAGCTTTTGCCCACGATTTCCGTTTTATTTTGTGACATGTTTTCAAAAATGGTCGAGTATACTTTAGTTCTTCATAGAGATAGTCTTCATATTTGACACAGTTCAATTGTTTGTAGAGTTGAAGGATAGTGCTTTTAGGAAGACAAAGTGTTTTGACAACCTAAGTTGCAGAGAGACCTGAAATCTGACATCCTTTTACAATCCCCTTAAAATTTGTAAAGATGCTTTTTCCTGCATTATAGAATATGTAAATAAAAAGAAGTAAAATAATGATGATTTTCAATCATGTTTTAATTGATTTTGTTGTAGATGGTTTTAAAAGGTTTGTTGAAAACTTTTTTTGTTTTGTTTTTGTCCAAAGTTGTCAGCTACCCCGCGTATAAGTTGTAATTTCAATGATCTGTTAGAATCTAACAAAGAACCAACAAAAAAGATGCGGTAATAAATCTGAAAAGTTAGTACCGCTATAAGAAGCTTGATATTAATCAATATTTTTTTTTTAATGAAGCATCGAGAATATTCTTTTTGGACAGAAAGGCACAGTTCACAATAAATATTATTTGAAGGGGTGTTCACAGGTTCTATGTTGCAAACGGTAATATTCTTGTTGTTAAAAAAATCACAACCTTTTTTACGAGCACCATAATAAGTCTTTAGCTGAAGAATTTTGCTTAAAGTATGACTAGAAAAATTTCAGTTTTTGATTTTTATTCAGTACTATTAATATCATTTTTTTTTTTTTGACAATTTTTGTTATGATCAATTAAATTGTAATAATATTTAGGCCATGAGAAAGATCATTTTTTCAAAAAGCTGACAAATTGTTTTATTGCTGTAATATTTTGAATGGGATTAACTGACACGGACTGTAACTTATATAAATAAACTTTCATCCGTATTACAGTTATTCCAAAGAGAAGTTATTTGTTTGGATGCATAAGATCAACAAAGTTTACGAAAAAACAAGGATTTTTTTAAATGAAATTTTTTAAATGGAAGTACGACTACATATGATGATATATTTTATACAGATTTATTGATATAGAAATATTGCTGTTTATAAATCAATTTATTATAGTATAAAATTTAGCAAATACCGTCAGAGTTTTTTTGAAAAAAAAAAAAAGAAAACTATGCTGGTTTTTTCTGGTTCTAATCAACGTAAAAAAATGTATGTTAACTGTTGGATGGTTGAGAAATAAATAATAATTACTATGTGTATTTTTTTGTCACAAAGAGTTATTTTACTTTTTGAGTAAATATCATTTGAAAATATTTAATAATAACATCTGCACTAAAGTCTTATACAACTATGTTAACAAACAAACAACAACCTCTGAACAAGCGTTCTTGATAAGTCTTTTTAAATTTACAAAACATCAGTGATATTGCACTACTATTTGAATCATTTATAGTATATAAAAGTGTTTCCAAAGGTTCTTGTAGATCTACAAATACTGTAGAAAGTACGCTATGACAAAGTGTTACGAAAAATGAGTCTATTGTTTTTTAATCTGCCAAATTATTATTATGTCAATGTGTATATTTTTAAAAAAGTCCAATTTTATTTCCATTTTAAACAGGTTGTTTCAATTTTTTGTTATGGTTAACAAAAAATATTGTTATTTCATTTTTTTGAAACTAATTTAAGACATTAGATAATAGCAATTGGTATAAAATCCAAAAAAAAAATAATTACTGGTTTTTTTTTTTGAAATAGATTATGATTTAGATATATAGTAGTATATCGCCAGTATTGCCGTTTTTTTTTTTTTTTTTTTTTTTTTCCTTCCTCAAGGAAAAAAACCTGAGTAAAAACCAAAAATCTTTTGTTCCAGTTATATTCTTTGAAAGATCACAAATTACTCTATTTGTGCAACAACTTCTAATGCTGCTTTTGTTCCTGCTGAAGATTACGACATACACGCGATTCAACTGTGCTAACATCGACCCTCTACTGGCCACCTACCCATCTGCGTACAGTACGTAACAGTAAAAAAGCATTGATTACAAAAAAAAAAAAATTCTTTGTACGTATAGAATCAACCTTTTAATTATGGCAACAAAACCTGGCTTTTTGCTTTTGTTTTTCTATAAGCAGTAACAATTTATTTAAATAATTTTGAGATATTAACGACATATAGACTTTAACAAGTCTGAATAAAAAAGAAGTGTCATAAGTATCTAGTCACTTCGACAAATGTTTTTGAATTCAATGTCTTTGTATATATTTTTGTGTTATTTTAATTATGTAATTATACTGTATGCGATGTAAGAATAGTAAACAGATTTTTTTATCTAATTAGTCTCACTCAAATGTTCAAAGTCTATGTCAGCTAATTACTTTTTATAATAAGCCATGTAGAACTTACATATATTGTACGACTGCAAAAACAAGATTCTTGTAGAGACATAAAAGAAAGCATTCAAAAAGCTTCAATTCTCTATCTGAGCGACGTAAAACAGTAATATTATTTCATAAAAAAAGATTTTGATTGTATTTACTACCGAAGAGCTACCTAGGCATCAGATCTGTTATGATATTCTTTTGCGGCCTGGTGATTTAGCAACAGACATATGAATACGTTTTTTAATAGTTGCTTGGCTAGGGTTCTTTGGGTTTTTCTATTTCTAAATTTTTCTCTGTTCAATTATATATCTAGGATTTCTTATAATTCTTGCAGATGATCACTCAAAAAACGCAGATTCAAAACTTTTGATTTGAATTGATAAAAAAAAAAGCATTAGCCCTTGCAGCAATGCCAGTCATATAGAACAACATTTCTTTATGAAATGTTTTTGACCTGCATACATAGACATAGATAGAAAATCTGTTTAATTGTCCTTATATCACATAGTTATATAGTTAAAATAATAATAACAAATGTACGTATATACAAAAACATTTGCGTCTCTGAGACTTGAAAATTCTTGCATACATAGAATCAATTTTTTTTTTTTCAATTCAATAAAAGTAAGACAAAAAGGACTGTATACTGAAATTCTCTGAGCGATATGTCAAAAAATCGTCAGAGCGGACATAGCCATTCGGACACAGGATTTAAATTTCAAGTTTTAGGATTAGCCTGGGCCGTACACTAAGTACGTATATTATTTTCTCCTTTTTTTTCATCTAAGAATATAAACAGATTTTATAAATGTCTTGCTAAGCTTTCAATAGAAATTTCATTAAAAAAAGCATAGAACTGAACTGTTTCTATTGTTGTTGACTTGACTTTTATGTTGTCGGACAGCGCCGTCTATTTTCAATACTAGAAAACGACAGTTTAAATATTAATGTTTCCCAACTAAACTTTTTTTTTTTTTTTAACAAAAAAAAACCTTCAGAAACTGCAAAAACCGCCACCCCACAGTAGTCAACTTCTCACACTCGCCTAACTGACATCGCTTCACAATTGCATATACTACTATTTTCAACTTAATTTCTTTAAATATGTGCGGAGATTTGATACTTGTTATTATCTCTATTTTTTTCCCTCCCCTTAGTGTCTGGATCAAGCGTGGCATTTGCTCCGCAGATGGTGAGTCCTATTTAGATGCCAACCTTATCAACTATCAGTCAGATAAGCGATATTGAAATCTTTCATGAACACTCAGTCCTAACCAATTCTATTTTTTTCTACCAGGTTTTATAAATATTGCTCTTTGCATGCTAGGCTACCTTCCAGGTCTTATCCACTCATGGTATATCATTTCTAAGTACTCCTGGACGGAACGTGAGTACTTCTACGAAGATCTTGAGCAACAGGGGCGGTGCAGCCACGGTCGTGGTAGTGAGCGCATCATTGTGATCACTCGCAACAATAATTCCGGCTCACCGGTACACCAACAGCACCACCAACAGCACCACCAGCAGCAACAACAACAGCAGCAACAACAACAACAACAACAGCCCCAGCAATCATACGGCTCCACTTCTAATACTCAAAGTCTTGCTAACGACCAGCCACCGCCCTACGACGACTCGTTCAAGGCTTCAAACCTCCAGTAAACTATTAATAACAGCAGACAAAACATTCGAAATAGCACTTTCAGCTAAATTATCTGCTACGAAATTACTACGACTTAAACAGCATTTGCGGTATGCCTCTACCACTTCATGACCTATATCTAAGCTCTCAATAATGTTATCTATAATCCAAGGTTTAACTCTTCTATATCTTACATATTTGTTTTTTCAGTCCATTTTATTTTTTCAGTTTATCATTATTGTTTTATAAGTTCTATGTAGTATCATACCTATGTCGGTGATGTATGGATTAAATAGGTTCGTTTATAATACGTTTAAACATTTCAAAACTCATCGGCTCGTAGGAACCGTCATGTATGCGCTTTTCTGCCATCTCTAGCACCATTTTCGGCCACTCCAGCAACGCCATCCATTCTGGTGGAATCACATTACCATACAGAATAGCCCTGATTTCCTTAAACATGCGATCCTTTAGCCAAAATTTGAGATCGTGAAATAAAACCATGCAAAAGTAGTAACAAAGTGAAATCAGTGCAAATGGATGTCGCTCAACTCGCAATAGCGTTAAAAACTGACGATTCAGCAACATCGGCCATACATGAATTCGTGAAAAGTTTCCAATCGCCACAACTTTACGCACAGCAATACGCAGCACTGTGAGCACCTCTAAAAAGCTCTCACGGTTGTTGAGCAGTGGTGTATTTTCCATGCCGCTACTACCGCCACTTTTGCTGCTAGCAAAGAATTTTGTGTGACGCTGGGATTTTTGGGGCTTAGAATCTAAGCTATTGTTGGTTGTATCAGAACCAATTGACTCAGGTACTGAAGGTGAGCGTAACGACGGAGTATATGTGGTAACAGAGTTCAGATTATGCGAGTTAGAAGTTGAATCAAAGTCATTGAGGCTGCTACTTTCGCTAGTCAACTGTCTCTGGTCATTACTACTAACAGTGTTATAACCATCGTCATAGTATTCGGCTTCATCACTTTCGCTAGCACTCTGTAGACCGTCGTCAAAGTCCTCAACCACAGTCGGCACAGTAAATTTGTTGCACACGCGCTCAGGCATGTATTTTGGATCTGTTGGATTAATCCTCAAATACATCAAACTTTCCCTCGTCAAAAACGGGTTGCCTTTGGCTACGCTGCTTGCTCCAATACTTGTTTTTGTTGTATTATCCCACAAAACCGAGTTCCCACGCTGCTGCTTCAACGCATTTTCGTCCATAAAAATCGCCTCGTCTGCAGGTGGTGACGCTGGTCCAGTGCGCAAAACATTCAATAGAGATTTGAGGTCCTGTTCTAAGTAACCATCATCTGATAAGATTGAACAAACTTGCAAAAGGTTATCACACAACTTGGTCTCAACTTGGAGCTCAAAAGCATGACTGTTATGCGTAAACTCTGCCATGAGTGGCGAATCTGAAAGATGTTCCTTCATAGACATAATTAGAGAAATCGGGCCCTTGCAAAGCGACAGGATGTCGACCTGTTCAGGTCCGTTGGAGTAAAGTGGAATAGTATCGGTCAGGCGGTATGAACAAGCCATAATAAACGTTGTTGCAAAAAAAAGGGCTTCGAAGTTTTCCTTGGTAACCGTATTGCATGCTGTGCTTGTTTTTGACAATGCGATATTGAATAATGTCAACGAAAACTCGGATGCGTGGAAGTCAGCTGGGTTTACCAAATAGTCAATATGAAGTGATGCAAGTGATATTGCCGCAAACTTTAGAAACTCAAAACGTGGGATAAGTGAAAATAAGAAATCCATGTAAAAGGACTTTGTTCGTTCATAGATAGTAATGAGATCGTGGATATTTTCGGTAAAATATTGCACAAGTTCCTGTTCCTTTGTAGCCCAATCAAAATTCATAACATTAATACCATAATTAATTGTGGGGGGCAGCTGCTGATAAAGAAATGATGAACTAGAAAGATCGGGAAGCTGGTACTGATACGGTAGCAGTGAATGCAGCTGCTGATGCAACGGGTTAATGGTATATTCGAAAAAGTTGGGTAGGGGAGTCTGAAATTGATGCTGATACTGTTGAAATTGATGCTGCTGATCTAGTTGATGTTGTTGATTTTGCTGATTTAGTTGATTAAACAGATTTAGTTGATTTGGCTGATCCTGTTGATTTGGCTGATCCTGTTGATTTGGCTGATCCTGTTGATTTGGTTGATCCTGTTGTGACTGAGGTTTCCAGTCACTGGGAATGACTATATTTGTTCCTTTATTTTTGTAGTTTTGCGTGCTAGAGCTACCTTTGGAGTCTGTAGTAGCGGTTACAGGATTATAAACGCACTCCTTGCCACGTTTGATACAATTGTAACACGCAGGCTGGGCTTCGTTGCACTAAAAAAAAGATAGTTAGTATAAAAACAAACAGGATCTTTACTAAAGGAGTGAGAGACATAGGGTATTTGGGCAAAGGCATGGAGAAAAAAAAACCCCCCCTCTTTCAGATGAAGACAAATATCTGTTGACTATAATAGTGTCATGCAGACAGAACCCCGTGGTCTTACCTTTATTCGGAGGTGTTTACATGACCGACATCCAAACCGAGACTTTTTGTGGGCTCTCCTAACTCTTTTTTTTTTTGAATCATCATCATCAACGTGGTTCAGAGTGCTCATCATTTTTAGGCGGCAAGTAGAATATAAAGTCGAAGTGCTGAAAAGAGAGTCGATTTATAGTTGAGTATATAGAATGTTATCTGTTAATATATTTGAAAATAAAAAAAAAAAGAGTGAAATAGACATATAAAAAAAGACCAGAAACTAAGATTTTTATTCTTTTTTTTTATGGATATAGTGGAAGATGGAGTAGCTGAAAAAGCAGTAAAAGCCAAAAAAAAAAACAAAAAAAACCACACAATAAAATAAAAAGAAAATTTCAAAAAGAGTTTCTAGGTTTTTGCATTTTGCTATTTTTTTTTACATTTGGTATTACGGTTTTTTTTAAGTCCGTTTAATTGATGGAAGATCATATACTTTTGTAGTTATAAATCATGAAAATTACATAAAAAAATTAGATCGATACTTTTTCACTATCTTGAACAGTATGACAATTTAAAACGTTTTCTACAATTGTCAAGGTTTGCTCAGAAAATCAGATTTTACTACTTAAACTAAATTGTTTTTAATTTGATTGAAATATTTTAAAGATTCTTTTAAAGACAAAGGTGAAGTAAACTTTTCCAAATTATGAAAAAAGTATTCTTTGTTTTTGAAGATTTTGGTACGTGACATGAACACATTTCTCTGTTTTGATATATTCATCATTTACAGTGCCAGATTACATAAAAATGTGGAGCCGCTCAGGGAAACGATACTAACCAAAATTCCGACCTGAGAGGGCTCTTACCAATAATAGAAGTAGCAATCGTAGACTGCCAATATTGGAAGCTAAATCATAGCTTAGACTTTTTCCTATCTTGATGATATCTCTTTCTAAAGCACGTTTTCAATTCTAATTTTTTTTAACCTGCTAGACTAATCATATCTACAACACCAAATAAGATATACAACAAACTACACACACTATAACAAACATATAGATCAAAGTCTATTAAAAAGAATCAGATCTTTCAATAGTGTTTAGGTACTTGCCACTGTTGATGCCATTATTTTATTTTATTTTTTTTCGCATTATACTAACTGACTGAATACTGCACTAACCACGACGGCAATAATGAAAATCATTTTGCCAAATTTCTAGAACATAATCTAGCTACTTTTTTTTTTTTTTTTTTTTTTTTTAAAAAAAAACAAAAAAACCTTTTAAAGCTCATATTGATTATATTCTAGGACATGATTTTGTGGCAAGACTACCCACATATTGAAAACCGTTGGAAGATAAACCTCATGTCATCGGTTTCAGTGCATTGGCCTTGATGTAGAACGTTAGAAAGAACCACAAAATCATAAAAACAACACTTATTTCCTTATGTCTATTGGTTAAATTTGGCAAGATAAAAAGTCTAGTTGCTATTTTCTCACTCTACTTTCAGATTTTATCTTTATAGCCAATATCACAATAACTTCCATTTTTAGGTTTTTTTTTTTTTTTTGATCTCTCTCTCTTTCTTACACAGTACTGCTTACTCTACAATATGAGTTAAAAGTTACCTACCTTTTCACCTTTCTTGGCAATTTTGTTGTTGTTGCTTTGTTCAAGAACAAGATCTGAGTTGTTTAACGGTTCTTAACACAAAATTTCCGTTATAAATACCCTCTTTAAAAGTATACAGTCAGTAAAAGAACAAAAAAAAAAAAAAAAAAAAAACTTCTCCAAATTAAAATCACATACAAATATGCTCAAGTTTAAGATCCTGGATTATGCACACAAAATAAAAAATTTTCCCATAAAAATATGCTCCTAATATAACTAAGGTTTCAAGGTTTTGGCAGATTCTTAGGTTAAAGACCTGGAAAAAAAAATAGACAAAAATTTAAGTTTAACAAAATACGTTGTTTTATTATAAAAAATCAGGGAAATTTTCACGACGGTAAAGGTTCAGTAAAAGCGATTAATAGTTTTAATGGCTACATTATGAGTAGTTAAATCTTGAATCACATTTTTTCCTGTGAAACTGTTCAGAACTGCTTAAATTTTTTTTGGCTCGTCAAGAAAATGCAAAACCTGTCGAAAAACAATTTCTACAAGAAGTTCAAGTGTTGAATGGAGAAGGTTGAATCAGACATTGTAGATGGATGAAGTGAAAAGATAATCAAAAATTAAGATTTATTAAAGATATTTGCGTTATAGAATTAAAATTAAAAAGTTATAAAAATACAGAAGTAAAGGGATACTTATAGACTTAGAATGCCCAGTTATTCTACTAGTTGTTACCACACATGTTTTATCAAGATGCAACATTGAAACATGTAAGTTCGTTATGAGGACAAAGCTAAAGCCTCGTTTTGTATTAGAATGATATGAAGTAGGTGATAATTTCCAATGGTACACCATCTGAAGTTGGTGACACGTTTGAACCTTCAACATCAAGAAGGTATTAATAAACCGACGATTTCTGAAAAGACAATAAAAATCTATTAATTTTTGAGTTCTATTCAAAAGAAAGTTGTAGATGACCTAAAAAATTTGAATGAAATTGCTTTAAATCAATTTAGAACCAAAGGCTCTGAATATAGTAATAACGATATGGTGAATAATGACGATAATTGTGAGATTAGCGAAGCATTCCCTAAACTTACTGCAAGTAAATTCTTTAAATTCCTCTATTCAATAAAATTGTTTGCAGAGAAATAAGTTGACGGTGACCGATTCATTCTGAATCGACTTATACTTTATGGGCGAAGTTTGGAAGAGAGAAGAAAAAAATGTCAGTACCAAACTGATATTTGGTTGTTTTTTCAACGCTTTAATGTAATTAGCTATTAATTATATAGTGTATGTATACTTGTGTGAAAGAGCCAACCTCACACTTTTCTAAAAACATACATGACCTCAGAATAAACATAAAGATTTTTTTCTTTCCATTATTGTGTTTATAACAGGGTGTCTTTATTAAACTATTACTATATACTACTATTACCACTGATAGTAATACACCTAGTGCATTATACCAAAGTAATAATACAAACTATCTTGCTACTCAGAAATCAACATGAATTTAACAAAACGTGATGAAAAAGTCTATAGTTATGAATGTGTTTTTCTAGATCAAAAAAAAAAGTTTTTTTCAAATTTTGAGCTAATCAGATTAATGTATTTTTTTATTACAATATTTCAGTATTTCTGAGAATAACCAAAGCCTTTAAGAAGGAGACAGAACTTATCGACTGGTTTTTGATTTTCATTTTTTTAGGCTAGTGAATAACCCGTGCTTTATTAAAAAAAAAAGCTGCCTTAAAAACCATTTCATATCAATCATTACTAAAAGCTTTTTTTTTTTAAACTTTTTTTAAAACTTTTCTTTGATTTTGCAATTTTATCTTTTATCCTTCGTTATTGGTCAGTGATTTATAATTTGTTCTACTTTTTCAAATTTACTAGATTTTCAGTTTTAGCAATTTTGAGGATTTCCTCGAAATATTCGTACTGTTTTTCACCAATAGATTTAGAGAACTTTTGCTGTTTTCAATCCTTTTATTTTTTAACGAAAATTTCAAAATTGGGTCTTTTCAACTTTTCATGTTTAGATAGATAGAAGATCTGTTTATTGTCTTTACATCACATAGTTGCATACTTAAATAATAATAACAAAGATATACAAAAAGGACATGGAATCCAAAAAACCTTTCATGTTTTTTTTTTTTTTTGTCAAAGACCTTCAAGATTAATGTCTATAGTTGATTAAATAATGAAATCATCAATAATCTATTTCACTACATAAGCTCATGTTTTGAGTTCAGCTAACTAACACTGAAAATGACTTGCTTTCATAAATTCTTTTTTAACATTTACCATTGGTGTTATGTATCCAAGGTTTTCCTTAGCACATGTGTTATTTCATCGAATGCCTGAAACACCTAAAGCGCGTTGAGAACGCTAATTTTAAAGTCTCGTCGAGACAAATGTTTTTTTGAATTCCATGTCTTTGCATATCTTTGTTATTATTCTTTAATTATGCAACTATGTGATGTAAGAACAATAAACAGATTTTCTATCTATCTACTTACCATTGGGCTAATTGGAAGGGTTGGTAAATGTTTTAAGCGAAGTTTTGTTGACACTAAGTTCAATCATTATTAGTTTTCATCTCTATTTCAATGAACGCCCCCGCCCCGCCTCCTTTTCCTTTTTTCTCCTATCCCCAAAAAATTTACAACGTGTAAATTGACAGTGTTATAAACACAAATAACTTTTTAATATGTTCTTTGTATCTATCTTTGATGCTTTTTTGTTGTATCACTATTTGATATAAGAATAAGGTACAGATTTTCTATCTGTGTCTACGATACGAGAACAGGGTAAAGTCACTGACTTGATATTGGTATTTTTTAACACCATAGCAAGAGCTGCAATTAATTGATACTATTAGGGGTTTTAGTATTTCTTTATCGTGCAAAATCTTAAAAAAAAAAAAGCAATCGAAATAATACTCTACAAATTTTTACTGCAAAAACACTATTGCATTGAAGCAATGTAAATTTTATTTAATCTCGAATTAGTTTTTCTTTCTGAAAGTTGACAACCTTATCAAATTCTTTTTGACCCACTTGTTTGATTCGTAGAAAATTTGATGCTATCTAAGCAAATAAAGTAGAATTGTGTATGACGCAGTCACCGCTAAGTGGTTTAACTCTTTTCTTACTTACATAATCTTTTATCTGTCTAATTCATAATCAGATATAAGCAATATAAACTGCTAATAATCATAATAATCTTAGTCGACATATAATCATTTTAATATCTCAAACTTGTAAAAATTGCATGGCAAGTGTATCGATCTCCAGTCTGTCAAGTACAAATCGGAACATTCCAAAAATTGTGGTTTTACTAACCATCAATATATATCTCAATGGAAAATTTAACGCAGCTAATGAAAAACTTGACGATTGCAGTCGCTTCAAAACTATTTGATATGTACGTGGATCGAATTAAGATTGCTAAAAACTGCCGCATTATTAACTTTAAAAAGAGTCACTGTTTAATTCGAGAGAAATTTATATACTTGTAAAAATCTTATAGTTCAAGGTCAGTGAGGGCTTATTTATGATTTAATAAAGTATTCAAAACATAAAGAAAATTGTAAAAAAAAATTTCTGGATTAATATAATTTTATTTTATTTGAATTCAATTAAAATTTTTTTTTAAATGGCAATTTATTTTTTAATGACACAAGCAATCAAACATACCTTTTTTTCAATTTTTTTTATTGAGTTTATATCAAGTGAAATTTACCAATCAGAGATTTGAATCATTAAACAGTGAACAGAAAACTTTGTAATTCAAAATTTTAGAGAAGTCATAACGTCTTATTTTAATATTAAATCAATAAATATAATCAGTTTATTGTTCTTATAAATAATTATGAATTATATAGAGACGACATCAAGTAAATAAACTTAGAGTTAGACCACGTAGTGATGACCGCGCTATAAACCAATCTACATTGATTGCTTTGATGACGCTGAATTCTACACAAATTGAATATTACTTTCAAAAATTTCATAATTTTAACTTATGAGAGTTTTAGATGTAAAAAACATTTGTTGTCTTGCAAATATAAAATATATGGTTTATATAGATATGTATAACACAAAAAATACATCAAAAACATTTGTATTTTTTTTAAAAAATTTCGAAATATTGTTTTCAGGGCGCTTCAGTAAACTTGGCACTTGGTAAAACCGAAATTTTTATGAAAACAATCTATATGTCAAGGAAAACTCGAAATAAATGACACTCATGAGATTAATAGCAGATACTGACATAATTTAAACTTTTAGCAAGCTGCTCTAAACAGGCGATTTATTAGAATAAAAAGTGATGATAAATATAATAACTTAAATACCACATAAGACTCTCCCTCGTATCACATATTACTTTTGGATTAAAGTATGAATTTTATTACTATTTTTTTTTTTAAAAAAAAAGATACGTACTTTCTGCAGTATGCAGGTTACATTCCTTGCAAAAAAAAAAATAACTATTTTCAGCTGGTCACATTTCTAGTATTCAAAATTTCAGTAATACGTCTTACTTAAATGAACATTTTCTTTTTTCTTTTTTTGTTTTTAAAAAAAAAATCATCACCCATATGGGGACCAGAGTTTCCGTCGAGCAGTGATCAGACTTTTTCGTGAGGGTGCTTGTATTAATTAATTACCATACATTTTATTTGAAAAACAAACTCTTCTTTTGAATAAGTTTAATAAGCGGGAATCGATTTTTGCATAAATTATTTTGATTAACTGCCTTGACAAAGTATTTGCAACTTTCAATACTAAAACAATTCTTCCCCCCCTCTCTTCAAAAAAACAGTTTTATGTCCGTAATAGGTTTTCAACAGTTGGTGAGCTTGGAAAGCTATAGTATGCTATACATAACAGAATCAAAAATTGAATATTGTGACTTCTGTTTTTCATATTGATACCAAAAATGCTCTCTTGAAAACTATGAAGATAATAGATCTGTTGAAAGCTTTTAAAAGCTAAATATACCACTTTTCTAATAGACGACGATTTAGTTCAATTATTTATGATAAGATATTAGAACCAGTGTGAATTGATCCGGAAAATTTGCAGGGATCTCCAATCATTCAGCTTCTATTTCTAATGTATAAAAGTTCATAATACAATAGGGTTAGAAGTGCAGGTACCCATTCTGCTGAAATTATTAATTACACTACTATTTACGTTAAAGATAGAACTGTTGAAAGGAACTCCGAAAAGCTAATCACTGTGTTACAAATTTGTAAAAATTAGGCTTCTGAATACCACACTGTACTTGACTGAAGTGATTATTCAAAAAATACTACGAATCACAACCACAAACGTAGACTTTCAAAAAAAGAAACAAAGAAAAAAAATATTTTAGAAAACTCACTTTGGCAATTTTTCACTTAAAAGTGAACGACAGGCTCAGAAAAGCCTCAAGTTGCTGAGACTTACAATCTACTACAAGCTCAAAATTTACTAACGTGCAAAGAACGTTATTATCAAAGCCACCCCTTTTTGAAAAAAAAAAAAGAAAAAAAAAGTGTATCATGAAAACGCTCGATGATGATTGCAAAGATATTTGTGACCAAAACATTGGGCAGTTTATATTTTATATGTACAATCAGTATTTCAATATACTAGTTTCATTTGGTACCAAAAATCAATAGGTCAATAAAAAAATAAATATCAAAAAGCCGAGAATTTCCTTTACGTAAAATTTTAAGACTATTTAAGTCTGCGCCTGTCAAGACAATACAGGGCAATGTTGATATACGTATATCCTAGATGTAAATATAATAATAATAATAATAATAATAATAATAATAATAATAATAATAATAATAATAAATAATAATAATAATAATAATAA
>QVTG01000131.1:17159-54550 GCA_013305925.1 Geotrichum reessii | reverse complement strand
ATAATAATAATAATAATATAATAATAATATAATAATAATAATAATAATAATAATAATAATAATAATAATAATAATAAAAGGAGTTAAGCAATTTTTTAGGTTGAACAAAAGAACTGTATGACATTAAAGTCCTCTGAAAAACATCAAACATAACGATTTTTTTTGAACAGTAAAAACCAAATTTTGAACAAATAATATTTTTATATAATAATTTGTGGCTAAAATTTGGCAGTATCTATGTTAACTTTTTTTCATAATTTATTTCAGGTCTTTATAATGTTCTGTTTACTTAGTTTGCTTGTTTGTCTTTTGTGAACCACTATAAAAATAAAAATAAAATTTAACAGTTGAAACTTGAGATTTAAGCTTTATTATTTCATATGTATTGTATAAGCTAATGTATTATGTAAGTAAATGAAAATGTTTAATATTGCACTGTCAATTGTTACGTAATCAGACACACTTGAACACAACAGTGATTCAGTTGCCTTCTTTTTTACCTTCCTACCTTTCAATTTTAAGGAAAAAAAAAAAACTTCCTCTCTCCCTCTCTTTCCCTTTCTCTTGTCATCTTAAAGATAAAATTATCTCCTTCAACTTTTTTATACACCCGTTTTTTTGCTGCTTTTTTTTCAATTTTTATATTTAAAATATAAAAAACACTTGGTTGTCTTTTTTTTTTTTGCAATTCTTCAAAAATAAAAAAAAAATAAAAATAAAGAAAAAAGACTGATTCAGCAAAATTCAAAGATTGCCATCTTCTATAATCATTTCATTTATCCCCACCACCAAATCACCCCCCAAAAAATCTTACTCACCAACCCCCTTTAGAAGATTTTTGTATTCAATTGTCATTGCCGCTTATTTATTTTGGAATTTTAATTAATAAGTCATCATCAACCCAGATTTTAATTGCTTTTTTTTGTGATTGTTTAATTACACGTTCTCTTTACAATAGTCTATCAATTTGGCAACTATAGTATGTTTCTTTTCAACTCCTTTTTTTTCTACTTTTTAATCCTGACTTTTTTTTTTACCATTCTCCTTCACTCGTTTTATTTATTTTTTTTGACAACAAGCTAACCTTTTTAGGCTTTCATCTAATCTTATTCAATTTAACAATCTAGTTCAACATGGCTGATAATGATAGCACAAACCCTAAGCAAACTTGGAAGTTTTCGCAGTGTTTCGGAGACAAAGGTGACATTGAGAACATTACAGAAGCTGATGTCATTTCAACTGTAGAGTTTGATCACACTGGTAACTACCTTGCTACTGGTGACAGAGGTGGTCGCGTGGTTCTGTTTGAAAGAAACGAATCGAAAAAGGGATGCGAGTACAGGTTTCACACCGAGTTTCAATCTCACGACGCTGAGTTTGATTACTTAAAATCACTAGAAATTGAAGAAAAGATCAACAAAATTAAGTGGTGCAAACGCCAGAATCAAGCTCATTTTCTCCTATCTACCAATGACAAAACTATCAAGCTATGGAAAGTATACGAAAAATCTATCAAAGTGGTTGCCGAAAACAACCTATCGGACTCGCAAGGTAGACCCCCTAGTTTACTCAACATAAACTCTTTGGCCCTTCCTCGAATGACCCTTCATGACACTATCATTGCTGCCACTCCACGAAGAATTTATGCCAACGCCCACACCTATCATATCAACTCTATTAGTGTTAACTCTGATGGCGAAACATACATCAGTGCTGATGATTTAAGGATAAATCTATGGAATCTCGGTATTGCTGATCAGAGTTTTAACATTGTCGATATTAAGCCTGCTAACATGGAGGAGCTTACTGAAGTCATCACTGCCGCTGAATTTCATCCACAGAGCTGTAACTTGTTTATGTACTCATCTAGTAAAGGTACTATCAAGTTGGCAGATATGCGTGAAAGAGCATTATGCGACACTCACTCTAAATTGTTTGAGGAATGGATGGACCCCTCCCAGCACTCCTTTTTTACCGAAATCACATCTAGTATTTCCGATGTTCGCTTCTCATTTGATGGTAGATACATTGTATCTAGAGATTACATGACAGTGAAGATCTGGGATGTAAATATGGAGCGTGAACCGGTTAAAACAATTAGTATTCACGAACACATTAGAGACAAGCTGTGTGATACATATGAGAATGATGCCATTTTTGACAAATTTGAGGTGGTATTTTCCGGAGATGGTAAGTCAGTCATGACTGGCTCGTATAACAACAACTTTATGATCTACCCTAACTCGGTTGATCCCAAAGCTGAAGAGACCGAAATTGTCTTGCAGGCAGACAAGAGTGCATTTAAGGCTAAAAAGGTTGGTATGCCCATGTCTATGGGTAGCGGAAGTGGCTTGATGAACAATGGTAGAAACAGAAGCCCAGGCAGAGCAGGGATCAACATGATGAGAAGAGACGCGGAGTACGAGACGATTGATTTCAAGAAGAGTATTTTGCATTTGAGCTGGCACCCACACGAGAACTCCATTGCCATTGCTGCTACGAATAATCTATTTGTGTTTTCTACGTTATAATGATCTGGTCTAGTGTGCTTCTCTCTAAATTGATTTGGTATATGTATCTGATAGTCTAAGGGAGGAAATAAAAATAAATAATAATAAATTTTTAAAAATGGAATAAAAAAAAAAAAAAATAACAGGTTTTATTGACAACTTGAATGGAAAGGTTACTATAATAATTGTTTTAACAGTATAAGGCTACACGTCATGCCGAAAATTTTCAGTTTGCTGTGGGCTTATTTTTTGCTATTTGGCAGTCTCCGTGAAAGTTGGTTGGGTCTTAATAATGGAATCTATATGACATCAAAATTAGCATTATATATGAGTTTAAGATGTAAATATAACTTTTAAGACATGTGATATAATATATAAAACATAGAGTTTATTTATATATAATACCACGACCTGTTTCCATTTAAAAAAAACTTGAATTTTCATGATGTTTTTGGTTACATCTACAACAAGACTTTTTAAATAACTATTTAGAATATACTAGATAGTGTCAATTCATTTTGCATAGTAATGAATGATACTTATTTTAACTATCAATATATTCAAATCATGTAAGAATTGATGTGTTTTATTTACGCCAAGGTGTTATGGCGTAGATGAGAACACCGTATTGCAATGGAAAAAGAATTGAGACAAGTAGCAAATGAAAAGACAGCACGAGGTTGGCGCCAGAAATCTGCGTGCTTTGCTATATATGTTTCTACTCTTACTGTCTTTCATTTGGCTTTTTCCCCCGACATTTGCGACTTTTTGGCCAATCAACGATCAGAACCTCCTGAAGAAAAAAAAAAAAAAGACTGGCAAAATAGCTTCTGGTATTCACACTCTTATTGGCTGCTTTGTTTGCTCAATTGTGGCATAATCGTCATACATTTTACATATTTATGCTTTAAAATGCCAATGCATTACATAACATGTTGTGCACCAGCTTACGTAATTTAACAATCTTCAGCTAGTTTTTGAAATTTACCCTTCACTTCACATTTTTTTTTTTTTTAAACCTTCTTTTTGCTCTTTTTTTTTTCCTTCTTTTTTTCCTTCCTCTTTCCTTTCACAATTACAAATATAAATTTATTTATATTATCCAATTCATATCACTATTAATATCACAATGTTGCGCACTGTCCTCCGTCAATCAGTTCGCCGTGCTGGTGTTTCTGCTTCTCAAAGAGCCGTTGTTGTAAGTTTTATCCTCTAGTCAAGGCTCGCAATACAATAAAAAGTCCCGCCCGAGCAGTTTTATTGTTTTGTTAGAAATTGGAAATGCTGGTTTTGCTTTTGATTCCAGTGACATTTATTTTTAGAGAATACTAACATTTGAGTTGCTAGGTCGCTCGCCCTACTTTGACCAGAGGTCTTGCCTCTGCCAAGGCTTCTCCTACTGAGGTCTCCTCCATCCTTGAGGAGCGCATCCGTGGTGTTTCTGGTGAAGCTGATCTTAACGAGACTGGTCGTGTCCTCTCCGTCGGGTAAGTCAATCAACAATTGCTTTCTTGTTTTACCATCAGTTGTTATTGATATGTTGGTTGGGTCGAATTTTCTCTGTCTCTTCGCTGTTTTATGTTAGGTACTTTTTTCAGTTTTTTAGTGGGAGTGTCGGCGTTTTTTTTTTTTTTTTCAAATCGAGGCTCGTTCTGTATTTTTATTGGTCAACCCATTCCCCAACACCAAAAAAAAAAAAGCCAACTTAAACAATAAAAACTACATCTCTAAACAACTAATCAACGTTTAAATACAGTTCACTAACTTAAATTGTCTAGTGATGGTATTGCCCGTGTTTTTGGTCTTAACAACATTCAGGCTGAGGAACTCGTCGAGTTCTCTTCTGGTGTCAAGGGTATGGCTCTTAACTTGGAGGCTGGTCAAGTCGGTATCGTCCTTTTCGGTTCTGATAGACTCGTCAAGGAGGGTGAGACTGTCAAGCGTACTGGTTCTATTGTCGACGTTCCTGTCGGTCCTGCTATGCTTGGTCGTGTCGTCGATGCTCTTGGTAACCCCATTGATGGCAAGGGACCTATTGAGACCACCGAGAAGATTCGTGCTCAGGTTAAGGCCCCTGGTATTCTTCCCCGTCGCTCTGTTCACGAGCCCATGCAGACTGGTCTTAAGTCTGTTGATTCCCTTGTCCCCATTGGCCGTGGCCAACGTGAGTTGATTATTGGTGATCGTCAGACCGGTAAGACTACCGTTGCTGTTGACACCATCCTCAACCAGAAGAGATGGAACAACGGCTCTGATGAGTCCAAGAAGCTCTACTGTGTCTACGTTGCCGTTGGTCAGAAGAGATCTACCGTTGCTCAGCTCGTTCAGACCCTTGAGCAGAACGACGCTCTTAAGTACTCTATCATTGTTGCTGCCACTGCTTCCGAGGCTGCTCCTCTTCAATACATTGCTCCCTTCACCGGTTGTGCTCTCGGTGAATGGTTCAGAGATAACGGCAAGCACGCCCTTATCATTTACGACGATCTTTCCAAGCAGGCTGTTGCTTACAGACAGATGTCTCTTCTTTTGAGACGTCCTCCTGGTCGTGAGGCTTACCCCGGTGATGTTTTCTACCTCCACTCTCGTCTCCTTGAGCGTGCTGCCAAGATGTCCGAGAAGTTCGGCTCTGGTTCTTTGACTGCTCTGCCCGTCATTGAGACCCAGGGTGGTGATGTCTCTGCTTACATTCCCACCAACGTCATTTCCATTACTGATGGTCAGATCTTTTTGGAGGCTGAGCTTTTCTACAAGGGTATCAGACCCGCTATTAACGTCGGTCTTTCCGTCTCCCGTGTCGGTTCCGCTGCTCAGGTTAAGGCCATGAAGCAGGTTGCTGGTTCCCTCAAGCTTTTCTTGGCCCAGTACCGTGAAGTTGCTGCTTTCGCCCAGTTCGGTTCTGATCTTGATGCCTCTACTAAGCAGACTCTTTCCCGTGGTGAGCGTCTTACCCAGATTCTTAAGCAGAAGCAGGCTTCTCCTCTCGGTGCTGAGGAGCAGGTTCCTGTTGTCTTCGCTGGTGTTAACGGTTTCCTTGACAACGTTCCCATTTCTGAGGTTGGCAGATTCGAGACTGAGTTCCTTGCTCACCTCAGATCTTCCGAGCCTGAGATCCTTAACACCATTTCCGAGAAGGGTGAGCTTTCCAAGGAGCTCCTTGCTAAGCTTAAGGATGTCACCGCCTCTTTCTCTGCTGCTTTCAACTAAACAAAAATATTAACACAATCTGTTAAAAAAACTTTTTAAATTTCTTTTTTTGGTTTTTTTTTTTTTAAAAAAAAAATGAAAAATTAAAAAGTGAAAAAAAAAGCTTGATATATAATAGACGTGTTATTTTGTTTTTTGCATTATAATGAAGAACCCAAAACAAATTTTGAAAAAACTTAAAAAGAGAGATGTATAGTCGTATAGTAAAATATATGTATAATTTGGAAAAAAAACACACACACCAAGAGTATTGTATTTACATTAGTAAGTAAACTCTTGATATATTATTTGTGAGTGGTTAGAAGTTCATGATGATGAATTGAGTTTATCTTAAAATGGTTATCGTTTTTTTTTAAGCACACGTTATAATTATTTGTCACACATTTTATTGTTATTTTTTTTTATTTTTTTTATTATATTTGAAGATTAGTCTGAAAGGACTGTGAAAGATGTTATAAGATGTTTTTGTAATTGTTTTTTTTGAATCGTTCATTTTGTCATATTACGATGAAGCCTGGATGGTGTATGTTGGCAGTGATAATTTTAATTCACACTCAACACAAGAGGTTCTTTTTTCTTTTTTTCTTTTTTAACAAATATATATTTATTATTAATATCATTCCTATTTAGCCTTGTTGGCACGGTTTTTGTTCTTATTGGCATGGAAAGCTTCCAGTTCTGGCGCAATCTTTTTATCAATTTCATCCAAAACCTCCTTACGGAACCCGAAAAAGTGGGCCACTTCAAAGGTGACAAAGAAGGGAGCGAGCACGAGGGCTTGTACGAGGTTGTCAAACAGCGCGGGGGCGCGGCCCTCAAACACACCATGACCAATAAACTGAACGACCCAGCCGACGACGAAAAGTAGCCAGGCGACGCCGTCACCAGCGCCCTGCAGGGTAGTGAGTTTAAGGGTAGCGGTTACGAGGACTACGAGCGAAGGCAGGCCAAATTTAACGTCGAGCAGGGTGTAGAAAATGCCATAGCCGAGGGCACCCAGGGTGCCTACGTTGATGTAAGGGTACGCTTCGAGGCCAGGTAGTGTGAACCGCGTGAGCAGCGTGAGTGTGGAGAAGAGAATGGTGGGAACAAAGACAACATGAATAAGCACGTTGGTGGTGTCGTGATGGTACTTGCGGTAAAACCCCAGCTGTTCTTGAAGATCAAAAACACTACTGCTGGAAGCTGTGGAAGATGAAGAAGGGTTTGACATGAATGTGAAGTTTTTTTTTTTTTTTTTTTGAAGGATGTGTGAAAAAAAAAAAAACAAAGGGAAAAAAAAAAAAAAAGTGTTTGAAAATGAGCCGATGGAGGGATTTAAATCATGAAAGGTTTATAATCTGAGCAATTGAAAATAATAAAAAAAAATATTTTGAATTGTATATTACTATTTACGTGATTTTGTATCATGATTAAACTGATTTTCAATAATAACCAGTCCTAAATGATCGGTGATAAAAACCCCCTCTCTCTTTCTTATAAAAAAAAAAAATAAAAAAAATTAGAGGGGTGGTTTTATTTTAATTTATTTTAATTATTTTAATTTAATTTAATTTAATTTATTTCATTTTATTTCAATTTATTTTAATTTATTTTGAAAAAAAAATTGAGCCCTCATAAATTAAAACATTTTTTCAAACATTTTTTTTTTCTCAAAGATAGTTTGTGATGATTTTATATCTATATAGTACGTAAGTTATATAATAGAATGTACAATTACTGGTAATATGGTTTTTTTCCTGGTTCATATATATTGTATCTTATTCATCACCAAAAAAAAAAAAAAAAAAAAAGGACAAACAGAAATCAGTCAATAAAACATATAGCAACAACAAACATTTCCCCACGTTTATAGAAGAAAAAAAAGTCAAATTATTTAAACAGAAAAGAAAAATTAAAATAAAACTGGCTTAGATATTCTTCATATTAAAAGCCGAATGGATTTTGTGGGGTAGCAGCTGCCAAATTGGCTCTTCTACCTGTCGGCGTCGGTTGTAAAGCACCACCAGTTGATACTCCGCCAAATGCCGAAACGTTACTGCTTTGGTTCACATTACCAAAACCAAAGCCAGTAGGCTGGTTTTGAAGCGGTTGTTGATAACCAAAAGCATTGCCACCAACATTCATCTGTTGAAACTGATTACTCAGACCGTTGACGCCAGCGGGCTGACCGAATGACGTCACAGGTACTGGACTAAAGCCAGTGCCTTGTTGAGCACCAAAGCCAGCGTTAAAAGAGGTCATCTGCGGCTGTACAAACTGTTGTTGTTGTACAAACTGTTGCTGAGGCTGACCGAAGGTGTTAACAGGTTGTCCAAAGGAAGTGATAGGAGGCTGGCCGAAAGAAGTAACAGGAGGTTGGCCAAAGGAAGTGACCTGAGGTTGATTAAAAGAAGTAACAGGAAGTTGGCCAAAGGAAGTGACAGGAGGCTGACCAAAGCCAGTCGCGTTGCCATTGACTGGAATACCAGTAAACTGAGTGCCAAAAGCGGGCTGCTGCTGTTGCTTCTGCTGTTGCAACTGAGCAAGTGAGGGACCGCTGGCACCTCCAGTAATCTGAGAGATCATCAGTGCACCACCAGTAGGCTGACTAGCAAAGCCAGTTTGCTGCTGAGTGACGAAAGGACCACCAGTAGGCTGACTAGCAAAGCCAGTTTGCTGCTGAGTAACGAAAGGACCACCAGTCACTTGATTAACAAAGGGACCAACCGTAGGTTGATTAACAAAGACACTACCAGTAGGCTGATTGACAAAGGGACTACTAGTGGGTTGATTGGCAAAGGGTCCACCTGTAATCTGGTTAGGCACAAAGCCAGGAGTTGAGCTAACAAACCCGGTGTTTTGCTGAGCAACGCTACCAGTGAACGAGTTTTGGATAGGTGCAAAAGGACCGCCAGTAATAACTTGAGCAACACCAGTAGCAAAGGGACCCAAGGGGTCTCTGATGGTACCACCTGTAGGCTGGGAAGAAATAATAGGCTGGGCAGCAGCGACAGGCTGAAACTGAATAGGAATTGAAACTGGGATAGTCACAACAGCACCATTTCCAGTAGCTGTAGGGACAATATTGCCAGTAGGCGCTGAAATAAGACCGCCAGTTCTCTGTAGAGGAAGGCTTGGCGCTGAGCCAGTAGGGTTCATAGCAGCGGCAGTTTTGGTAGGCTCCAAAGGCTTGAAATCCAAAAAGTCCTTGAGAGCGCCTGTAGGCTGAGTGGAAACAGGAGCAGACACCGGGGCAATAGGAGCCGGAGCAGGAATGGAAGCTACAACGGGAGCGGGAGGAGGAGGGGGAATAGAAATAGGAGCAACAGCAGGAGCAACGGGTTGAGAAGGATTCTTCACCGCCCATGCATCATCATCAAAGCTAGACTTAACACCTGTAGCCTGGGGCTGTTGAGGAGCAACAGCCTGGTTTTGCTGAACAATCTCGGGAGTCTGCGGAGTCTTGCTAGTGTTGTTCTTGAGCGCACCACCAGGACCAGAAAATAGACCACCACCAGTTTTACTTTCTTCCAGACCATTGGCCTTTCTCCTAGAAAATTTTTCGTCAAGCTTTTTGGATACTCTCAAAATATCACCCTCCTTCAAACCAAGTGTACGTAAGACAGGTGGAGTAATATCCTCCAAAACCGACTCGTCCATCTGATCTCTATTGAAGTTGATGGCATATCTCTGACAGTTGCTAATATCAACACCGCAATCTAAGAAAAAACCAAACCAGTCGTACTCAGGCTGAGCAAGCTGTGAGGACTTTTGAGTAGACGCAGGTGGAGCAGAAGCGGTAACTGAAGAAACAGCATTGACAGGGATACCGGCATTGGCGAGGTTGATACCGTTGTTAACACCTGTGCTTACACCGCCAGGAATATGAAGGATTCCGCTGCTATTAGGAGAGCGTCTGCGAGGCGATGAGTTTCTGTTTCCGTCTTTGCGACGACCCGAGGTGCTGGCAGAAGATTTGCTACGCTTAATGTCAGCTAATGGCTTATCATCTTCTAATGACACTCCAGTTTTTCGTTCCACGTACTCAAGATCGGCAATAGACATCTTGCTGGCAGCAACAGCAATTTTGACACCATTCAGCTTGTGAAGATGAATTTTTCCATCAATGCAGCCCAAAAGTTGGGCCTCGACCTTAAAAGTGCCAGTTCTATCAACCCAAGTCCGAATCTTAGAAGGGTCAGGTTTAGATTTGTTTTCCTCCTTGGCACGTCTGCGTTCTTGCTGACGGTTGTATTCTTCTTGCTCACGCTCTTGCTCTTCTCTTTCCTTTTCACGCTGTCTCTCTTTTCTGCCACTAGAGGTGAAATAGCTACTTCGGCGCTTTTTCTCAGACTTTTTGTCGTCAGTTTTGCGCAAAGAGTTGGTTCTGAATGAAAGGCGTTTAGAGGTAGTTGGCTCTGGGGCTACCTCGACATATGAACTAGGAACAACACCCTCATCACCAGAAGCGTTTCTAACCATCCACCATTCGGCACTCTTTTCGGAATCAATGATAAAAATGTTCTCACCCTCCTTAACAGTAACTTCATCGTCTCCTTGAGCTTCAAAATTGTACAAAACTTTGCCCATTTTTTGGCCAGCAGACTTGGCAGCTGTGATAACTTCACGAAGACCAACTGCCTTATTGGCACCAGAAATCTCTCCAAGAATACTAGTGATTTCTTCAGCGGTTTCCTTAGAACCTGCATGAAGATCAAGCGAAACCGTAGGATGCTGGAATTCTAAGAAAACGTGCTTCTTTTCTTGGTTGTAGTAGAGTAAGTCATCAATAGGCCATTGCTGAGCGGCGTGAGCTGATTTACCTGGGGAAAACATAATCGAGCCATTCGCAATAGACAACGTGGCTTTGTACTTTTTTCTGCCATCTACTTCTTGCACAGCCCAGGTGTAGAACTGCTCCCGCTTGGAAGACTTACTAGCAGGAGGAGGAGAAGAATTGCGTCCAGTTGGTCTACTTGGCAGAGGAGGTGCGTCCTCTTCCTCTTCTTCATAATTGTTTTCGAAATTGTTTTGTCTTGCAGACTCTGTAGGCCTGGGATTAAGAGGAGGCGCTTGCTCTTCCTCAGGCATTTCTGGCAGTGGTTTCGACTGGTTAGGAATAAAAGTAGGAGGTGGTGGTGGAGGAACATAGGTAGATTGTTGAACAGGAGCGGGAGAAACGGGTGCCAGAGCGGGTGCAGCCAATGCGGCCGTGCTAGAGCCTTGCTCTAAATAGTTGGATGGAACAAAACCAAAATCTCCATGTGTATCCCCGACAAGAATCCAATCAGGATCACTATTATCGTAAATATTGAACGATTCATCTTCTTTAAAAGATAGTTCTTCTTCAGTTTGACGTTCGTATGCATATAAAGATTTAGCAGTGGTAACAACAGGCGCCTACAATTAGATGATTAGTTCACTGTAGTAAAAAGGAGTACAACGAGCAAGAAAAAAAAAAGGTATGATAGCGGTTTACTGGTTTGCACTTTAATATCAGTAAAAACTCACCTGCTGAACATAATTGTTAGGAACTAAGCCAACGGGCTCTTCTGTTTCGGCTCCCAGCACACGCTTCTTTACCTTCCACCAGTCATCTTCGGTAGACTTTTCCAAAAGGTAGAGAAGGTCACCTTGCTCAACAGAAATTTCTTGCTCCGTCTGCGCAGTGTATGGATACAATGCCACATAAACACCAATGAAAAATGAAGGCATGGTGTTAAAATTAGGAGAGCTGGTTAAGTCAACGGCTGCTTAAAAGCGGGTGTAGAGGTATTAAAGCTTGAATGGTAAAAAAAAAAAAAAGATAGACAGCAATTAAGCAACTAGATAAGATGACTAGGTTGGGTAGAAATAAAAAAGGAGTGAGATATTCAATGGAGGGTAATAAAAAGTATTTCTAAACTGGAAAAAAATATGTATATATATTCCTTCCTATTCTAAGATACCCTTAGATAGAGGTAAAATGAGAGAAGGAAAAAAAAAAATAAAAAAGACTAAATGAGTAAAAGTAATAAAAAAAAAGAGGTGTTTTTTTTTCCAGAAGGCTTTGAGGTAAGGTCAAAAAAAAAAAAACAGCCAAAAGGCCACTACGTAATAGTAATTTGAAAAAAAATTAAACCCATCATACTTTAATAAGCTTGGCTACACAAGACAAAAATACAGCAGTTCCCAACAGCCAACTGTCAACTATACATCAAAACCGTTTATTGGTTGAATTCCGTCTTTTGTGTTTCCTAATTCAGTAAAATAGATCTGATTGATATGATTAGTTTAAAAAAAATTTTTTTTATTAAAAAATACATATGTACATAAATTTTCAAAAGGTATTAAAAATTAATAGACCAGTGAAAAATGATATAATAAACTTGATGAAGATAGCTGAATTAATTCAAACAGCAACAAAAAGAAACTGAGAATTTGGCAGCTAGAGCGACAAAATATTTGTTTACTATAGTTGAATTAGTAAAGACAGGTAAGCTGGATGATTTGATAGGTATGAAAAGGCCTGTATCTGCCGCTGTACATATCATCTAATCATTATACTATTACTGGCTTTTTTTTTTCAATATATCTACAAACCCTCTTAAATGTATAGAAATAACTTTGACTCATTAACATGGATTGAATTATCGAGGAGTATCAGCAAGGCCAAAAATTACCTAAATCTAAAGAAAAAAAAAAAAAGATACCTTTATTTAAAAAAAACTTTTTTTTTCAATAATTTCACACTTTTTGTATTTATCTACATACTATCATATCAAACAATTTAAGCAATACTCAAAAAATCTTTTAAAGTCCAAAATACAGCACCACAAGCCAGAAAACTAAACAGGCAGCGGTAAGTTAAAAGAGACATCTGGAATTAATTTTCATTTCATTGTACGTATAATATTCATAATCACCAGTCTTATAACCATAAAATAAAAACTTTGAAATCTCAAAATAAATTTAAATCTTTTAAATCGATAAAAAAAAATTTTTTTTTTCAAATAAAAATCTGCATTGACTATTTGGCTTACACAAACACTTATAAATCAAAAACTCAAAAATCAGTCCTTGCCGGCTTCATTCGTTTTTAGCCTTTGTTCTTTAGATTTGTAGAATCTGATAGTGTGCCCCCAATAATCGGCTCCATCCGTTAACTTTTGGAGCAGAATTTCGAGGTTCGCGTACCACTCTTTTGTACTTTTTATTGGATCTATAATCAAATGCATAAAAATTAATGTTACAAAAGCCCGTTTCTTGCGGAACTTTTACTTTTGAAGTTTGTAAACTACTATTTTTCTGGTAGTCTAACGGACTAGCCACTGACTTAATCCTTCAGTAATTCACATAAATACTTCTTAAAGGCCCACCACCTTTTGGGGGTCGCCGGCTCCCTTCTCTACTTTATTTAAAGCAGGGCTTATAATCAAAAGTTTGTAGCCTGTTTTAACTTATAATTAAATCTCATACCAGGGCAACGTATCTGTCCTTATAAAATCTAAATATTAACTCATAAGTATCTCCTGGAGTCGTGAAGTCGGTTCCAATCCCAATTGGGTTGATTCTGAACTTAACGCCTAAAAACTATTCCAGGTGTAGCCCTGCTATTTAAATTGGAAATTCGCCTACGCTTAAAAGAATGACTTGTCTCTATGTCTACTTTTTCCTTTATAAGCTGAGCGTACTCAAGTTTTGAGGTTTTGAGCTGGCTAATTGCTGCCTGCTCAGAGTCAAATTTCTCTTTTACAAACTTGATAACAAAGCTAGAGACTTTGGCATTGATAAGAGACATACGGACTGATCTCCAAGATGCATTAGAATCTTCATTTTCTTAGAATCAAATATAATTATAAAACAAAATGATAACAAAGATATACAAACAAGCCAGTGAATTTGAAAAAAATTGTATTTCTATGATGACTTTAAAACGACAGGACTGCAGCTTGTTTTAGTGTAAAACATTTCAACAACACGTTATATTGAGATTGATTTGTGCTGTTTATCTTTTTTTTTTCCCCTATCACATTTATTATTATAAATCAAGTTTGGAAATAATACAAAAAACTATAGTATTATTCTGATGCAAAATGGCAATATAGTAACGTATCAAGCCACATGTTTGTTACCACCATTACCAGATATTTTTGAGTGGAAGGCGTTGTATTATCTGCACTTTAAACTTCGTTACAAGATTTTTTGCACGGCTGAAAAAAAAACAAAAAACACACGGCATCAAGCTCTTGAACTCGGCTCATAAGATAATCTCAACCTTTCCGAATTTCCGCGTCTACCGGCATTGATGTGATACCAAATGTCCTAAAACTAGTTAAGACTGGCATTTTCTCAGTTTATGGTTACATTAACTACGTAAATAAACGAGATGATTAACCTGTTTGGCAGTGATCTTTTTTGTGTCACACTGAAAATTTCGGTTTGCTCAAGTTCAAGTTTTCACCAGTTTAATTATTTGAATCAAAAACCCAGACTCGCAACCTAATAATCATCAAACAATAGACTTTTTGCTTGGAATTTAAAAAAAAATCTGCAGGAATTGAAGTTCCAAACTAGATTATATGGCTTTGAGACTATTGACAGTCAATTCCTACAGCACGTATTTTCAGGTTTTAGTAGTAACTGATTGAGACCTTTTTATCAAGCATTTTTTTTTTTTGCAAAGAAATTGTGACTCATATAACATATACCTATTCTTTCCAAAATTTGCATACCTATAAGTTTGAAACGGCTCCAGTTTTAGATGAAAGATGATATTTTTTTCAAGAAAAAAGACAAATATTTATCGTAGCATGAAAAAAAAAAAAAGATTTTATGGAAAGTTGATAATAAAAAAAGATATGATTCATAATGCCGTTTCTTTTTTAAAAAACTTTTTTTTCGACAGGTATACAATTGAATAAAACAATAGCTTATTAGCAGTTGCTTGAAATTAGCAGTCATATAATATCTATTAAAAATTAATTTAGTCGATTTATGTAGTACACGTTAGATAGAGTTACAAATCCAAGTTAAGCATTTTACAAAAATTTAATATCTGACATCAAACGGCACCACTACAGTTAGGCTAATTACAAGATAAACAAAAAAAAAAGTATTATAAACTCTATGAAAGATTAATATTCATTCAAAAATGTATTTTTTTTTATTTTAAATATCATCAACTACTTTCCAGAGGTTTTTGAAAATGAACGAAAAAAGTATAGAAGCTACTGAAATTTCTGAGCCTGTATTAGACTCAGTGTCAGTAGTGGAACAACAACAACAGCCCACAAAAAGTAAAAAACTATTTCGATTTTTTGTTGGATCTAATATTCCGCCAATTCCAGACATCCCTGAAAAATACCCTGAATCAAATGTTTCATTTATCTCACGAGTCACATATAGTTGGATCAGTCCTATTTTAAGAGTGAGTGTAATTATTTCTGGTGTTTTTTTTTTTTTTTGTAATTTTATTTCTAACATTCTGATTTAGACAGGGTATTTGCGAATAATCACTGAAAAAGATCTTTGGGATCTTGAAGGCACTCCTCAATCCATAGAATCTTTGTACGCCCGATTTGAAAAAAAATTGGAGTCATATCGGAAACCTAATAGCACAGAGTTTACAACAGATTATGCCGTCATTTTTGCTCTCAACAAAACATTTTATATTGAAATTTGGTTGTCAGCTCTTGCCAAAGTTCTTAACGATATTATGATTACAATGATTCCTTATGTGACCCGTCACCTTATTTCGTCAACATATCCTGGCAATTCATCGGTTAGGCAGGGACTGGGGTTTGCATTTGGAGTCAGCTTTATGTTTTTGGTATCAGCATTTCTTGAAAACATTTTTACATATCTTTCAACACTTGTCGGAGCAAAATCTAGAGCTGTGTTGATTCAAGCCATTTACGCCAAAAACCTCAAACTTAGCGCCAAAGCTCGTCTATCCTTTCCAAACGGTAAAATAACAAATATTCTTAGTACTGATTGTCATCGTATTGATTTTGCTCTTGGATTTTTTCATTATATTTGGACTTTTCCAATTTCCATCATTATTGCAATTGTTTTAATTTTGGTAAATATTGGTCCACCCGGTTTACTTGGTGTGGGTGTAATTTTTTTTGCATTTTTTTTCATTTTATATCTTGGTAAGAGTTTGTTTAAAGCTCGAGCGGCCATTAGCAAGATTACCGACAGTCGTATTTCAGCAATGAGAGAAATCTTAAATTCTATGAAAATTATCAAATATTACTCTTGGGAGAGTCCAAGTTACGATAAAATCAATAATATAAGAAAAAAGGAGCTTCATCTAGTCACAAAACTTTTACATATTCGAAATTTTCTTAGTTCTACTTTTGCCTCTGTTTCAACTATTGCTGGACTCGTTTCTTTTATTTTACTTTCTAAAACCAGTGGTAATTTAAACCCTGCCACTGTTTTCTCTTCTTTGTCTATATTCAATATTTTAAGAATGCCAATAATGCTACTTCCTCTTGCTTTTATGACATCTACTGACGCTTTTCAAGCTCAAAAGCGTATTCATAAGCTTTTATCTGCACCGGAAATGAATTACTATATTGAAAAAAGTAATTCTTCTGATTCTAACGCAATATCTATTACTAGCGGTTCTTTTATTTGGGAGACTGAGACAAACGAAGAAATTAACTCTGAGCTACAAAATGAAACAGAAAACAATATTGATACTGTTTCTATTTTATCCCGTCAACTTTCTAAAACGGCTAATGTCCCAGAAATTGCAGCTGTGTCTAAAGTTATTGAAGAGATTGAAGAAGAAAACAATATCGACAAATCTATTTCAAACAAAGAAAACAGTGCTATATTCAAAGGCTTTATGAATCTAGACATAAAGATTAAAAAAGGAGAATTTATTGTTATCACTGGTGCTATCGGTTCTGGAAAATCTAGCCTTCTTTCTGCTATTTCTGGTATCATGGTTAAAACACAAGGTACTGTAGCACTTTCTGGTTCACTATCTTACTGTGGTATTCCTTGGGTACAAAATGCTTCTATTAGGGACAACATCACGTTTGGAACTTTGTATAACGAAGAATGGTATCAAAAAGTTGTTGAAGTGTGCTCTCTTCAAAGAGATTTTCAAATTCTTCCGGCTGGAGATGCGACTGAAGTTGGCGAGCGTGGTATTACTTTGTCGGGCGGTCAAAAAGCTCGTATAAACTTGGCTCGTGCTGTTTATCGCAATTCAGATATCATTTTATTGGACGACGTTCTCAGTGCAGTTGACGCGCATGTTGGCAGAAGCATTCTTAACAACTGCATTCTTGATACTCTTGCAGAAAAAACCAGATTGTTAGCAACCCATCAAATATCTATTATTAACAGTGCTGATCGTGTTATATTTCTTGATGGTACTGGGTCTATTGTCATAGACAAGCCCGATGCTCTTAGATCAAGCAACTTAGCTTTTGATGAACTAATGAAGTTAAATGACAAAGCGCAGCCTGAAGAAACAGGAAAAAAACCAGAAATTGAACAAATTTCTGAAACCGACAATTCATTTGATAATAATACCACTGGCAAGAAAAACGTTTCAGGCACTCTTATGCAAGATGAAGACAAGAATGAAAATGGTGTTCCAGCCGAAGTTTATCTTTCTTTTGTTAAATATGGTGCCAACGTTTCCAAGTACATTATCTTTCCATTATTTTTTCTATTGATCATTCTAGCTACTTTTTCACAAATTTTTACCAATACTTGGTTGTCCTTTTGGACTGCTAGAAAATTTGTTGGCCGCCACGATAACTTTTATATTGGAATTTTTGTTTTATTAGTTGTCTGTTCTGTCATTTTGCTGTTTTCATTTTATACAATGATGACGGTTATTACTAGAAATACCAGTGCTGCTTTACACATGAAAGCAGTATACGGAATTCTTCATTCTCCAATGTACTTTTTTGACTCATCTCCTCTTGGCCGCATCTTAAATCGCTTTGCACATGATACTGACTCGTTTGATAACGAGGTTAGTGATCAGTTACGATTTTTTATCACTGCTGTTGCCAACATTATTGGAGTTTTTATTTTGGTTATTATTTACTTACCATGGTTTGCTTTAGCAATTGTTTTCCTTATGAGTTTGTTTTTTTGTGCTTCTATCTACTATCGCTCTTCTGCCCGTGAAATCAAAAGATTAGACTCTACTGGGCGCTCGGTTGTTATTAGCCATTTTTCTGAAACCCTTTCGGGTGTTTCTACCATTGTGGCATACAATGTACAAAAGGATTTTTTGAAGCGCAATGAAAAAGCCATAAATCGGATGAATTCAGCTACTTTTTTAACTCTTGTTAATCAACACTGGCTTGCTATGCGTCTTGACATGGTTGGCTGCGCCATTTTGATATTTGTGACTGTTCTCTGTGCAACGCGTACTTTTAATATATCTCCTTCTGCTGTTGGTTTAATTATTTCTTATTTGCTTCAAATTGTTGGTATGATGACATTTCTGGTTCGAGAGCTTGCAACTGTTGAAAACAACATGAATGCTGTTGAACGTGTTTACCATTATGGCTTAAAACTTGATCAAGAAGCGGCCTATAACATTGCAGAAACTGTGCCTCCAGACAACTGGCCTGCAGATGGAGCTATTGAGTTTCGAAATGTAACTATGTCCTACCGGCCGTCATTACCTCCGGTATTAAAAAACATTTCACTAAACATTAGGAAAGGTGAAAAAATTGGTATTTGTGGCCGCACTGGTGCTGGCAAAAGTACTATCATGACTGCCTTGTATCGACTAGTTGAACTGAGTTCAGGTAGCATTATTATTGATGGCATTGACATTTCGACACTTGGGTTACATGAATTGCGTTCAAAGTTATCAATAATTCCTCAGGATCCTATTTTGTTTCAAGGCACCATTCGCAGCAATATAGATCCGTTCGGTATGTGCGAAGATAGAATTTTGTGGGAAGCACTTCGAAAAGCATGGCTGGTGAATTCAGATACTTTTGACCATTTGATAAATTCTGAACAACAGAATATTGATGCAAAAAGTATCAAGTTTCATTTGGATGCTGCTGTTGAAGATGATGGGTCTAATTTTTCTTTGGGTGAGCGGCAGCTTGTGGCGCTGGCTAGAGCTTTAGTCCGTAACTCCCAGATTCTTATTTTGGACGAGGCTACATCCAGTGTCGATTACCACACTGACAATAAGATTCAATCTACCATTGCCAACAGTTTTAACCATTGCACAATTCTATGTATTGCTCATAGACTAAGCACTATATTGCAATACGACCGCATTCTGGTGCTTCAGGCTGGTGAGGTTGCTGAGTTTGATACACCAAAAAATTTGTTCAACATTTCAAATGGAATTTTCAGATCAATGTGTAAAAATTCTGGTATTACTTCTGTCGACTAAAAAAAATAAAAGTTTCATGTAGGACGTTGAGAAGTAATTTTACAGTATTGAAATTTATCAAAATTATTATTATATAGTTTAATATAATAAGAATAGTGATGTTTTAAGTAAGTGCATGACATAAATATTCTATAATTTCATGAGAGCAGTAAACTTATGAAAAAAACTGTGGTTCATCCAAAAAAAAATTTTAAGTCTATCAAATAAATTACATCTCGCAGCTATGTTTTATAAACTTGAATCTGTTCAGTGATATGAAACCGTTTGGTAGAAAATCTGTTTGTTGTATTTAAATAGCATATGTGTACATAGTAGATGAAATAACCATAAATTAATACAACGGCCTTAAAATTTAAATCCATAAATCTTTGAAACGTTGAGACTTTTTTTTTTCATGCTACTTTTAAACCTGGTCAGAATGATTTTTGATTTTATCTTGTAACCATCTTGACAATACAAATATGTATTACAAAAAAGTGTTGAATGAACTTAATGCTGACATGAAGCGGCGTTAGATTCAAAAACCGAGCGGTTACTATGTATACGTATACAAGATGAAAAATAACTAAAGACAAGTTAATTTACAATCATTTATAAACTATATTGTGCTTAAAACTGCGTACAGAACTAGAATTTTTTTTCATAAATTCTTGGCATTATATACAAATATTTACATGAGGATTCTTTTTTTTTTTTTTTGATGCTTGAACTTTTGCCAGTGAAAAGTTATAAAATAAAGCAACAACTGGGGTCTTTTTTTTTATATAATTTTTTATGGTGGTTCACGAATTTAGAAATGTCCGATCGACGATTTGTTAAGTTCATCGTTAGTGCGGCGTCAATACTTGAACTCCCAGCAAAAGCAAAAGCAAAAAAAAGTATTTGGTGGACAACTTGACTTAAATTTCAGCAAATGATGTCAGTTGAGCTGTCATATCTGTTCTCGTAGCATGCTTATAATTTTCGAATTGTTCAATAGTCATTGAAAAAAAAAAAAAAAAAAAACTCTCCTAACAATAATTATGTAAATTTGCTTTTGATAATTTTAATGTAACATCTTGGAAAACATCATTAAACGGATCAACAAAGATCTTGACTTTTTAAAAAGTATTTTTTTCGTTTTTGTCAAAATTTCAGGGTGTCAAAGAACCCATTTTGGCACTGTGATTTAAGGTTAAATAAAATAAGGTCATGCTTAGTAAGATTTCGCTGATTTTCAATTATCTGCTAGATCTGACAAGGGGCCGCGACAGTACTGTGAAAGCAAACTTCAAGCTCACAAATGCTCTGAAATAAAATAAAAAAAAAATAATAATTCCTTATTTCAGGTTTGTATTATCTTTATAAACAGCAATCTTGAAGTGAAAAGAAAAGTCAGGAATCACAAACTGCATACCATAAATCGATACGATGCAGGAACATCTACATATAGAACGCTATCTACAGTAGATTTTTTTTTTTTTTTTTTTGTTTCTACTGTAAACAAAATTTATATATGATTCAGTAAATTTTGATAAACCGCGAAAAAAAAAAAAATTTCAATGTTATGGAATATTGGTATTTGTTTACCCTTTATAAAAAAAAAAAAACAAGCGTCAACATATGTATATCACTGTGCTCTAGACCAAAAAAAAAAAAAAAAAAATATGTATTTATTTTTGAGTGAATAATATATAATATCATACAGATAGTTCTAATTGAATTTACATTTTTTAAATCTTTTGAATAAAACGTGAAAAAAATATTGTTTTGAAATTTTAATACTTTGGCTCAAAATTAATCAAGTTAACAAAACTGTTTTTTTTTTTTTTAAAAAAAAAAAAATTCTCTTTAACAAGATTTTAGCCAGGCACTAAACGAAAATATCAGTAACTTTCAACAAAAAAAAAAACAGTTGATAGGTTTTATGACGGTTGTGACTAGGATATAATAAAACTAGACTTATCATAAACACATTCTTTGGTTTCCATGTTATATGCATAGCATACACAAAAAAAATATAAGAACAAGTTCAACGGTTACCCATGCTACAGATTTAGGTATACCCTTGCACACACAATGTAGCATATGAGCTTACTTTGCAAAAAATTTAATTATTCTTTTAATCAGTTTACAGTTCTTATATTATAGGCATTAAGTAAACAATACAAGAATAACAATTTCAACAAGATGAAAACAGGTATTCTCAATGGATAAAGGGTTTTCAATCTTTTTTTTTTTTTCAAATGAAAATATGATTTTATGATAATAACAAACACACATTGGCCTAGTGAATCAGCATGCTGACCATGCAACACGTTGCTTATGCGTCCGCTGTCTTTGCGTCCGCTGTCTTAAAGAAATATTCTAGATTTGATGTTAACTACATACGCATACACACGGTGTGTGTGTTTTTTTTTTTTTTTTTGAAGTCTTTGAACCCTAGAAAGGATTTTTTTTTCTTCTCGGTAATGTACATGAATATGTCAATCAAATATTGATTGAACATGGTATACTCATATATTACATCTTAAGTCGGAGCAGAAAGGAATGTGATCTAAAGTTATCTGACTCCCTGGAGGGAAGAGCTTTTTGAACTAAAAAAAAAAAAAAAAAAAAAAAAAAAAAACGGTACATATAATACACTCTACTAATATACAATATTATGTCAAATAAATCCTTTTTTTTTTTTTCTTTTTTTTTTTTTTCCATAAACCAAAAAAAAAAATCCCCCTTATAATAACACTTTGTACTGAAACCAATTTACGACCTCCAAAAAAAGAACAACGATTTTCTTTCAAATTTGAGTCAACTTTGAGTCAATAAATAAATGAAAAAAATAAGCATGGAATCTCGATTTTTTTTTGTTAATCTTACGCATGATTACAAATTTTCTTTCTATTTTTTTTTTTTTTTTTTTGATAACACCTATTTAGAATCAAAAACCATGATAAAATTTACTTTACCAAGTTAATTCGCTTAATCTGGTAGTAATATCTTAGTCTATTTCAGATTTTTTTTTTTCAATTTAATGGTGATTTAATAGAGATTTAGACGTAAAAAGAGCGATATAATTGAAGATTTGTTGTTGTTTTTTTGTTTCAGTAGATTCACTATACCTAGAGCATCATGTAATTTTTTTCAACAAAAAAAAATAAATCATTATATAAAATTGAGACTCCATAGTGGTAAAACAAAGTATATGTTTGAATTGGTTATGACTGACAACTGTACTTTGGAGTTTCTGAGAAAAAAAAAAAACATTAATCATTAAAAATTATGCTTTGGTATGTATATAGACACGAAAAAAAAAAAAAAAAATTCCTTATGGGTAATCGACATGAAACAACAAACAAAATGCAGCCGGACCAGAAAGAAAATAATTATGCAGAAAAGAAATAATAATAATAATAAAAAATTAAAGACATGATCCAGTGAATAGAAAAATAAAATAAAATGCATACGCTTAAATCTAATCAAGTGTTTTCTTTCTGTAAATAAATCGCGTCAACAGGTTCAACCTGGACACTTTTTCTTTTGATTCTTTCTGCGGCGGCTGATGCTGCTTTGAAGGTATTTTATTTTGCTGAACTTGCTTTTCAGACTCAGTGTCACTTAAAGAAATTGACTGAGAGAGAGAAGGCGAGGACATGGATGAATAAACACTTGAGCAGTAACCCGAATTGGTTTCCATCTCAGGAAATAATCTCTTGTCAGGCGGCGGAGCAAAGGATGGACTAAGATCAACATCCGCACTGCCGTCAAACACCGATAGGTCCTCATTTATAAAGTTGCGCAGCAGTGTTGGGTTTCTGCCATGATGGACAATAAAAGAATTTCTTTTGCTAAAGACTCTAATAGAATTTTTGCGTTGAGGAATGGCAATGCTATTAGTATTAATATGGTCATCATGAATGTCAAGAAATGTGTCGTTTGAGGTATAAACTGATGGAGTCATAATGGTAGTATCAGAGTGTTCATAGGTGAAATTGTTGGCAATGTTCCCCGTGGTAACAGAAACATGTGGATGCGATACGATCGATTGGTACGATTCAAAACTTGAACAATTTTCCCGGCCATTATTATTATTACTATTATTATTTTGATTCAAGTAAGAAAAATTACTGTTTCTGCTTTGCGTGCACGTAGAGGAATCACGGTATGATGAGCTCGTTGTTGTTGTTGTTTCTGCTATGCTGCTGGCCCCATTAGTGCCCAATTCGTATTCAAGAATCTTGGATTTGTATTTATGACCTCGTGATGCACTTCGCGGTGGAATTGCAGGCGGAATTGAAGTTATGTCAATTGCTGGCTGTATGGAATCAAATTTGGAAGACGCGGCGGTAAGTGGTTGCTGCTCTTTTTGCTGTATAATATCGGCCGCAAATCGTGGTGCTGGGACTGTAGGGCTGGTGCTGTCAACAGTAGTATTTGTGATGGAGATAGAAGGGTTGAGATGACTCAAGTAGTGACCAGATGTTGCTGGTAATGACTGTGCATACGGTACCAGATCATCGTGGTGCTCTGAAACGGGGGATGTACTAATCATAGTTTTAACTCTAAGGGGCTGGGTAGTATAGGCAGACGGGTCAGAAGCTGCGTTGAGATACTGTGAAATCTCGTAGTTTTTTTGGCACTGTTTAAGGGATATAGAAGAATACGCTGGAATTGGCGGCAGCGACTTATTTAAACGTTTTTTTGTTTTTTTGGTAGGCGATACTTGTTTTGATGATGGTTGAAAAAAATAAGCTGAGTTAGTTTTATAGTTTGTGATTGAGCTTCCGATGCTACTACCATTTGAAATTTGAAAGTCACCTTTTTTGTTTTGATTGCTGTTGAAAGTTAAATCTAGAGATTTTGACCGCTTTATTGTTTGGTGAGCGGGTTGTTTCAGGGTTCCATTGTGTGGGTCCTCTGCTTTAATGATTGGTTTGAATGCGGAACGATGTGACGATTTAGAGAGTTTGATAAGGGTCGAGAAGCGTGCATGGTTATTTGGTTGCAAATCGGCACAACTGGCGGTGGTGGCCATGGTATTATTGTTACTAATGTTATTGTTGTTTGAATCATTTTTCTTAATGTGGAGGGGTTGAAATATGCTGCGGTGTTGTTTTTTCCGTTGTTTTAGTGTTTGGTCGTATGCTGGAAGGTTGCTGATATTATCACAGACTTTGTAATCGTCATGAATATCCATAAACGTTTCAGGTTGATTCCTGAAAAACTGTCTTGCAAACATCACACAACAAGAGGTAAAAAAAAAAAAAAAAAATTTAATGTACAAAGCCAGAATCTACAAAACTACAATTAAAAAATTTATTATTGAAATGATTCAAGGGAAATAAGTCTTTATTTATTTAAATAAAAAAAAAAAAAAAAACTTATGAGAAAACGTATGTGGGCCGTATAAAGTGTACTATTTTTACCACCTATTTCTTTTTTTACTGTCATCAAGTACAAAATAAAAAACAGATAATTTGCATTTGGTTTGTTTGTGATGATAAATTTCTTTTCATTGTTATTTACTCTTTTTTTTTTTTTAATTCTTTTGTTAATTGTCACTTATTATTACTTGTTGTCACTGGCTTCTTTTTTTTTTTTCATTGGGTCTTCCAATCTCGATTTAAAGTTTATTCAAAACACCCATGCAGAATCCTCCACAATTACTTTATTCGGTATATTTCCATTTGAAGTTGACAGTGAGGCTTCAACACGAAACTTCTTTTTTTCAAATTTCATTATTTTTTTTTCTTTTTTTCTTTTTTATTGTGAATGTAAATGTACCCTACATTTAACTAGAAAAGACTGTTTAAATATAAAACAAAAAAAAAAAAAAAAAATAAGAAACTTGGACTATAGAGTTATAATTATTGAAGTGTCAGTTTATTAATCCTTTTCATCATATTTTTATAGAATAAAATCATATTCTGTACTGAATCATAAGTGATCTTGCATTGATAATTAGCATAACTGTTCTTTTACCTAAGCTTACCCTAGTTCTTGCTTCAAAACACCCCTGTGCTAATTAAATAAAATAAATAAAAAATGTAAAAAAAAAAAAAAAAACGTTAAGATTAATTTACATTTATAGTTGGAAAAAAAAATTTTTTTTTTTTTTCTTCTTCATTATCATAACAACTTGAATTCATAATGTTTCGATAATATCTGAAACTTTGTGTGGGCACCTTTCAGTAACTTTAAACTTTCTCAAGGTTTGATTTGGTATGCAATAGACAAAGCTACAGCCACTGTCGGCGCCACGAGAGGAGCAATTGTGTAGGTGTACAGTAACATTCGAGATACCGCTGTGACTTCCTCTGGTGATACTCCTGCAATCTCTGCCACCGCTGCCAATGTGATTGCAGGAGGTCCGACGGGAGTAATCATCAACACAAAATTCAACATGGGATCCATGGGCCAGAGTGACGGCGATGCATGAGACGACATAAAAGACACTATCGACACCGAGATGATACCAGCAATAGCAAACCGCACAATAGCAATTAAAAAAATTGTCGATTGTCGTACCGGTTGTCGTAGAGGTGCCGTGAGCTTACTGCCGAGTGCAAACAGCTGCAGCGCTGGGTAAAGCCCGCCAATGCTCTTGATAGACTGAGTGAAAGAAGACGCAATTGCTACGTTATTGTAAAACAGATAATGCAAGAACGGAGTGACACCAATAATGACCGCAAAGATTGCAGATACAACAGCAGGGTTCAGAAACTGCTCAACAGAACTAATGATTCTAAATATCAAAGATCTCGGGTGCTCTATACTAGGCTCCGTGGAGGGGGCAAGTGGATCCTCGGGAGACAGTAGAGTCTCGGGAGTTTCAGAAATATTGTCGTTGAAAAGGCTGGTAATAGTGTTGCGGCGTTTGAGTTTTGCATGGCCATTGAGATCAGGTTCTATTGTGTATCCACCTAGAACAGCTTCAGCCTCATCAACGTCAATGGAGCTAGTGGAAATAAACCGAGCACGTTTTCTAAAGCTTTCTACGGTGTCGTTAATGCTAGAATCAGTGTTGTTAGTACCAAGAAGCCGAGTATGCTCAGTCGGTTCATTATTTTCAACATCTCCCTTGGGTCTTGGAGGGGTATTTTTTAGCATCAAGGGCCCCAGGGCAAATCGAGCAAGGTTATGTACAATTCCATGAAGTAGAACATATGCGCGGGCTCTTACAAGAGCCTTTTCAATAGTTTCGTTTTCGCGCAACAATGGCAACAGCACATCGGAGTTAGAGATAGCCTCCATGAGAAGTAGTGGCATAGCAACCACATTGTTAAAAACCATACCAGGTACAATATAGTTGGGTTGATTGAAAAAACGAACACAAAGCCTGCCTAAAATGTATGTGATAAACAGAACAACAATAGGTAATGCAACGAGCGGCCAAAACTCCTTGAGAGTCTTGAGCGATATATGTGAACCCATATCTGTCAACAGCATGGCTGGCAGAAACAGGTTAACGCACAATTTGGAAATACTCTAGCATATAAGATTTAGTAAACTAAAAAAAAACATGGGTAGATAAAAAAAAAAAAAAGACAAATCGTAAAGGTAAGACATACCCGTTCGCCGGTTTCCGTAAGAAAGTCGGTTTTGCTACAAATGTATCCATAGAACAACACTAGGATGACGGACACAGATGACTCGCCGGCAGCAATAGCTGAGTCCACTATAGTAGCTAGGTCGAGAGAGAACATGATTGTTCAGATAGCGTTTAAATTGGGGAAGGAATTTTACTTGTATAAGATAGGAGGGGGAGAGTAGAAACTTTTGTAGAGTAGCTTTTTTTTTTTTTTATGTATCTCTGACAATAGAAGAATATATTCGAGTTTTTAAACTTTTTTTTTTGAAAAAAAAAAATAAAATTTAAACATGTTCAATTGACTGTTTAATAAGACGTCATTAGTGTCTGTTGGCCGCGATTTATATACAAAAGAAGCCACTATTCATTTTTGGTTGAAGAGTAAACCTGTGTAAAAAAAAAAAAAAAATAAGACTACTGGAACCATCAGAGATTCTAAACTGAAAGGTTCTCTCGAAAAGATGGTGAACGTTTTACTGTTCGATAAGAGATTGAAATTTTCATGGGACTAATAAAAATAATTAAACAAAAAAAAATTAATATTAATATATGGGGTATGATCGGATTGAAAACTGATCAGAACAAGACATATTGAACAGCTGTCAAACCAGTCAAAACAACAGTGATCTGTACACATCATTCCTGTTGATGATTAAACCTTTATGACATGAAAACATTCATTAAAGAATTTTAATGCCAAATATGTTAGCACGCGGTGCTAGCCTATATATTTGGTTCTATCCGTTGAGCGATCGTTAAAAAGTATCTACATTTTTAAGGGGCGCATGGTGGTGATGGAACAAACAACAAAAAAAAAAAAGGTCTTTGTGTCTACTTGTTTACGAATGTTTGTTACGTAACCTGTTGACAATCAGCAATAGGGGATTGGTCTTTTTTCATATTAAATGGTAGTCAGTGAAAATACGTTTAAAAAAAAATAATAATAACACGTATTATTCAGTGATTGTAATCCAATGTACGCGTATAGTTAGCTGTTTGTTACTGATCAATGCTCACTGTTTTAAAAAAAAAAAAAAAATCATTGATATTGCCGTTGTATTTTCAATTGGATGGGCCTCTTGATTGAAATTACGAATCTCTTACTGTTTTAAGAAAGGAGTACAATGCTTGTGTAGCTTCAGCATTTTTTTTAAAAAAAAAATTAATTTTTTTCCTTAATTTTATTCTTTTTTTTTTCACCTCCTTTTCCATTTAAGACCTGATATAATCTCGGTGGCTTTTAACTACAACAACAACAACTTTTAAGGGCGACAACAATCACTATTATTAGTTAATCAATAACCCCCCACGCTCTTTACCACACGCACACTCACCTCCTTTTTTTTTTTTCTCCCTCTCTACCGTTTGGGCTACTCATGCAGTCTTTATTTAAACTGGTATCCTCGCGGATCATCGTCCCTTCGGATGCTGAGATTGAGCATCTCCTAAGTAGCCAGAGCGAAACGCTGCTTCCAACCACAAGTATCCATAGCGTACCGACATCAGCTAGAAACACTCCTGTAAACAACAATAATAATAATCACATTTTAAACAGTACCAACAGCAGTAATATCACCAAAATTCCTCCAGTACAGCAGGATTCTAACGCAAGTAGTGCTGTATTCCATAGCACGCGTACTAGAGGTAGATCTATTGGCTCTTTTGACTATAATGAAAAAGTTATTCACAACATAAACACGCTCTCTCCAACCACGGAGTCCTCCGAATCACCTAGCCCGATTCTTCCAGATGAGGTTAATCATACCCCCTTACCAACAGTTTTTGACAACACAACAGACATCTCCGTCGCCCAGACTCTGCCAGACTCCCGCGCTAGCAGCGTCAATAGCAACTACCGCGATTTCTCGCCATACTACTACAGTCCCACCTCGGACGTTAAGCAAAATGACTACCATGACTATAAAAAGCAAGCCCAGGTTCTGTCGTTTAAAATCTACCGATCACGTTTTCGGATAACTCAAAACATTTCGGTCCCACTCGCGCTTGTGCTCGTTGTCCCCTTACTGTTGTTAAGTCTCTTAGTTTGGCTTCTGCTGAGTGTCATTTTTGGCGGCTCGTCTAATGGCGCGACTGGTATCCTACCATCATTATCTAACACTCAAGTGGTTCGTGAAATTGCCGGCCACATAGACAAACCTTTTGTCTTGGGTTGTCTTGATCCCCTCGTTGAAAACCAGGAGCCTAGAGCAAATGCTGTTTTAGTTGTCCTGGCCCGCAACAAAGAAATTGAAGGTGTTGTGGAGTCGATGAACTCTCTTGAACGCCATTGGAATCGCTGGTTTAACTATCCCTACGTTTTCCTCAACGATGAGCCTTTTAACTCAACCTTCAAGGCCGCGATCCGCAACGCTACCCAGTCAGAAGTTAAATTTGGCCAAATAGACTCCAAGGTTTGGAACTTTCCCGAGTGGGCCGATGAGGCTGAAATTAACGAAAGTATTGCCAAGCAGGGCGACAATGCCATCATGTACGGTGGCATGGCATCATACCATCGTATGTGCCGTTTCTACAGTGGAGCTTTCTTTGACCATCCTCTGCTCGCTGAATACACATGGTATTGGCGTGTTGAACCTGAAGTCAAGTACTTTTGCGACATTACTTATGATCCATTCAAATACATGGAGAAGAATAATAAAGTTTATGGATTCACCATTGTTATCAAAGAGCTCGTGGAAACGGTGCCAAACTTATTTAGACACACGGCAGCGTTTAAAAAGGAGCACAACATTACGTCTAAGGGCATGTGGGAAATGTTTCTCAAAAAACACGAAGATGATATCAATGATGAGAATGGCGAGTCGGCTAATAAGAAGCATCGGTTGAAAAAGAACAAGGATGGTAAAGTTGTTTATGAAAAAGACAGTAAGGATGATGAAGATGCAAATGTTGAAGCAGGACGACTATTATATTCAACCGATGAGAGCGATCAAGTGCTAGACGTTGAGCACTATGACTACCTTACTAATAGCGTGCCGCCATACTCAATCAATGGCGAAACCTATAATATGTGTCACTTTTGGAGCAACTTTGAGATTGCTCGTCTTGACTTTTTCCGGTCCAAGGAGTACAAGGCTTACTTCGAGGCGCTAGATCGGGCAGGCGGTTTCTGGACTGAGCGCTGGGGTGACGCACCAGTGCACTCACTTGCGGCGGGCCTGTTTTTGTCTCCAAAGGAAGTTCATTATTTCCGTGACATTGGATACCGCCATACGACGATTCAGCACTGCCCAGCTAATGCGCCGGGCAAGCAGGCGCCGCATTTGCCATTTGTGTTAGACTCCAACGACAAGAAGCAACTAGAGGAAGACGCCTACTGGTCTCAGTCGGATCCTGCTGTGAAAAACGGTGTCGGTTGTAGATGTAGATGTGACACAGACGTAGTTGAGGTCGAAAGCAAAGATGGTTCATGCATTCCTGATTGGGTAGACCTCACGGGTGGATGGGTTTAAAAATACAAAGCCATACAGATGTACTTGAACACACACACACACACACACATATATCTACACATTCATCTACCTAATTCACAAACACATAATCAAAACATAACACTTATGGAGCAAAAGTTATCCAAGGATCAAAAAGTTAACGGGGAATAATAACAAAAAAAAAAAAAAAAAAAAAAAACTATCATGTTTTTTAATTGTAATTAGTTTTAATCATAGTGAATTGTCAAAGCTTTGTAGTAGTTTTTTTTTTTTTTTGGCAGTCATAGACAATGATGGTCAATGTAGTATAGGAGGTTTTTTGTCTTTTTTTTCTGTAGACAAGTCTAAACTGTCTTTGAAGCACACAAGCACTTTTTATTTTTTTTCTTTTCAGTCCTCCTTCAAGGTACCACTACCGCTGTTGATTGCCTGCTCTTCATGCTCAGCCTCAGCCATTCTTAAAAGAACCTCTATATCGTCATCATTGAGTTCTTCACCCTCTTTAGCCTCGCCCTCAATCGGCTGAACAAGCGTTAAAATAAACTGGTACACATAATCCCAGTAGTTGGGCTGCAAAACCGTGTTGTTGTGCGCGCCCTCAGGCAAAATCCGGAAAAGTTTGCGTTTGGAGGGACAGTCATCGTACAGCTTCCGGAAATGCCTGGGCGGGACAACCTCATCGCGTGCGCCCGCCAAAAACAAGATAGGCAAGTCTGGGTTTGAAACACTAAGCTGTGGGATAGTCTTTTCACTATTCCACACTTCGGTGACCAAGAATGAGACCGGGCGGAAGATGGGGAGCACTGAGGGTATTAGTTTGGGGATGCTGAGAAATGTGTTTTCGAGAATTATGCCCTGTAAAAAGCCGCGAGATTCGGGCAGCGTAGCAAAGTGAATCGCCACAGCACCACCAAGTGAGCGGCCGTACACAATGAGGGAGGTCTCCTTAATCACAGGGTGGTCTTTTAAGTAACGCAGAAGGTACTGGGAATCCAGCTTGATACCCGCCTCGCTAGGCTCGCCTGTCGACAGTCCGTAGCCACGGTACGAGTACGTCACCACGTTGTAATTCATCTTTTTGTAAAATAGTTCCGCAATTGGTAGTGTGTGTCCAATATTACCTGCGTTGGGGCCTAGCATGAGAACGGTCTTACCCGTGTACTCGGCGCTCTTCGGGTCCTGCAACATGATGTACGCGTGGACCTCCACGCCATCGGCCGCTGGGATTCGTACCTCCTCATACGGTATTCCATACTTGCCAGGCTTATCTACTTCTGTCCGTGACCCGGACGGGTGGTAGCTTGGGTAAATAAGCCACCGTTGTAGCTTATGTACGCCCCAAGATGTACCTAGTAGGAAAACAGGAAGGATAGCAAAGCTAGACATTAGCAATTTGGAATTAACATTATCCATGTTGATAGTAGCAATGCTGTGTAAAATGGATCAATGAGATAACTAGTATATAAGAAAAAAGAAAATAACTGGAGATGAGAAAAAAAAAAAAAAAAAAAAAAGTCTAGTGTTTATTTGAAAAAAAAAAAAAAAAAAACAGAATGTCAAAAATAGGAAAACACCCTTCCAGAAGATTTCTGTCTTTCAAAAATATGTAAACTAAAAAAAAAAAAAAAAAAGGTTTGCAAATTTTTCAGATTATTCTACGTATCTTAAAAAACATTGCAAATTCTGATCGTAGTTGCAACTTTCGACCTAGAAATTCGAAGGGAGGTTGACGTTTTTGTATGGTGTTTTCCAGGGATAATCAGAAATTGAGATCACAAATTACCCGGCAATAACAACTGTATACAGTTGTTTAAACACGTAATTTTGATCAAAATTATACAAAATCAAAGATAAATACTACATAATACTTGCATTTACTACTTGTTACTTCTTATTTTAAAATTATCATAAACATCATAAATTTATACAGTTGGACTGCAATAGACATCCTTATTAATTTTCTCTACTTTCGCAATACCCGCCTCATTATCAATGACAGAAAATAAAAAAACACTCTTTTTGTAGTCATTATTTACAGACCAGAGTAGAGTGTACCAACTTTGCCAACATACTGGTCGACTAGATCGTGGTATGGTCTTGACATGCGGTGTATCATGTAGTCTGCTGCCCGACTGGGCAGCCTATCCGCGCGATATGGCACTTCAAAACTGTCAAAGTCACCGGCGGCCTCGTCTAGAAACTTTGCAATTTCTTCTCTGGTCCAGACCTTGTCTTCTTTGAGCAGTTCGCCAAGACCTGCTTCCATGAGTAATATCTTTTGAATGCGAACCTGCGTAAACGAGGGACCCATCTGTGTGCTGATGCGCTTAAAGCGGTTTTCATAATCTTCCTTTACAATTTTCTGAAGCTTTTCTTTTTCTGCAAACGTGAGACTGTCATTACGCTTCTTTAGAGACCGAAGGTATCGCATCTGAACTGCCTGGGGTGTGTGCCGGCCATTGATAAATTCGGTGACTTCATGCCATTTGAGATTTCCATACTCACGCAAAAAAGCTACCTTGTCGTCATCGCTCTCAGTCCACCGTTTTATAGTTGGCTGGTTTGGATCACTTTTTTTGGCCCTTGTGTTCCTGCGCTTGCGGGGCGGGTTGAGCTTACGCTTATGATATCGCGTGTATAAATCGGAGAGATCCTGTGCGTTTCCAGATGTGTCAGCAAAGTCACTTGCTTGATATAATGTTTCTTTGTCAACATCTGAACCTGGGAAAATTGCATTTCGTGGGGGCCAGTACTCTTCAGCAAGAGTAGAACCTCCGATAGTGGGCTGAGAAATATGCTGTTGATTCTGTTGATGCTCAAAGTCTTGATTCTGAACCGATACACAATTGATAGTGTTAAACAGCTTTGATTGATCTGCTCCGGTCTTGAGGCCAAGGCCATCACCAGTGTGACTTAACTGTGGCTTGAACGAATGTTCCTTAGTGCAACCAACGCCATCGAAAGAGCCGTTTGGCTCTTCCCAGAAAATATTGCTTTTATTATTGTTGTAATCAATGCTATCTATGTTTTCATCAACCATTTCAGGTTGTACTGATGATGACGGGGCAGACATTGGTGTGGCCTGGGCTTTAGCCCACTCAGTCAGCGCATCGGTCACTAAGTTCTCAAACTTGGGAAGAGTAGGAGTTGATACCGCCCCATAAGTAGGAGACATTTGAGGAGATGGGTATTGCAAGTTCTTTCGGGTGTCTTTATGGAAGCTACCATCCTGAATGCTAGTGACAACACTGTTATCAGAAACCTGGTTGGCATTCAAATTTATACTATCTTCTTTTATGCTTTGAACCATTTTACAACTTTTAATTAAACGGAGAATAGTTGTTACTTTTGTTTTTGATAGATATTGAAGGGAAAAGGTAAATAAAAAAGAGCCGAGATAGAAGAAGGGCAAACTGTTGAGATGTTTATATAACTTTTGAAGCTACTTATCTTGTTGTTAAGCCAGAGATATAAATACATATGAAATTTTGTATGTGTTTGTATACGTATATATGTATGAATAAAAAAGAAACCCAACAGCTTTAATGTCGAATATAGAAAACGTTACAAGACTTAGTTGATATTACAATCATCTTGTAGTGATATTTTTCTCATTGCCCTCGAAGATTAAGCCATGCTTCACGAAGAAACTTATTCTGTTTTTTTTTTTTTTGTGAAAAATAAATAATAAAAAATTCTACTGTTTAGATGCCCTCTCGGTGACAGTCACTAGAATAGGCTGCTTTACAGTTCCGACTGTACCGGTTATTGTTCCCAGGCCTATTGATCCAGTTTTGGGTACTTCCACGGTAGCATACATAGGTGTGAAATTTTGATTGTACTGAGACAGGAAAACGCTTGTCTTGCCACCAATTAACGCTGTCACCCAAACAGAAGTAGGATATACTTTGTATGATGTTGTAGAAGATGACGCAGTGGTTAAGGAAGGAACGGAAACGACAGAAGATGATGATGATAAGGCAGCAATACCGGCGGCTAAGACAGAACTCGACGATGATGGAACAGCAATACCAGCAGCTAAGACAGAACTTGATGATGATGAAACCGGTAGACCAGCTGCTAAAACCGAACTCGACGAAGAAACAGGCACGCCTGCACCCAAGACTAAACTTGACGACGATGATGAAGCAACAACGCCTACGCCCAAGATTGGACTCGATGATGACGAAGGAACAACACCTGCACCTACACCCAAAAGTGAGGTCGATGATGCTGAAGAAACAACAACTCCAAGAACAGGATCAACAACCTGAGCTACAAAAAAAAAAAAAAAAAAATTTCAGTCAGTAAAATGAACGCAAATTTGAAAGAGCTGATGACATTTCAATTGATCGAGATGTGGTAAAAAGAACTTTACATACCTAATGCAAACGCGATGTACATGAAAACAAAAATAAAAGTAAAACTGAGTAGTAACATTGTTGAATATATGTGTCGATATGTAAGATAGTCGAGTCACTAAAAAAGAGTGATCCAGAGTAATGTGAATAATAAAGAGGTTGGAGGTGTCAAAATATCGCGGACTTTGATGGTAGTTTGTGTTGTGTAATAATCTAAATAGCAACCACCAAAAACTATTCTTTCATAAAACAAAAATCACTAATAAATAAAAACGAATGTCGCTAGGTTGGCAATGGATCTATAATAATATCTAAAAGTCTCTGGTGACACGAAGTAAAAATAAAAAATAAATAAAACCAGAAAAACTGTCGTTAGTAAAAGGGGGTGTATGAGAATAATGGGAAGAGTATTTTAAAAATTTTTGTTGGCTTTTTTTTTTTAATCCGCATAAAAGCTCTGCCATCTTTTTTTTTTTTTAAGGAACAAATACGTACAGCTTTTTCTCTAAAACAGCTCTACATTTTATAAGGAGTGTCACCCTAACCCATAGTTGGATTTTAAACTTTGTGATGTGAGAGTTGTGCTTTAAACTTTGATTTCTAAAAATAAACATTTCACGTGATTGTAACTGACAGTTAGTACGCATAAAACTCAGCTTAGTCGGACCGCATTTTTAACATTTTAATAACATGAGACAATAAGTTTGAAAAGTTGACATGATTAGATGGATGAAAAAAAAAAAAAAAAAAAAAAAAACTGTTTAATGTTTTTTTATATCAATATATATATTGAAAAACGCAACTAATGAATGTGTACACAAAACTCATCAAATTTGAAAACATTCGGTTTTATCAGATTTTCAAAGAAGTGTTATCAATGTGCGCTTTATTAATTCTCAATAATTGGTTGTTCATTGTTTTTTTTTTGTTTTAATTTTTTCTTTGTTTTCTGTAAATAGAACCTAAACAAGCTATTACTATATCTTTTCAAACAGGAGCACCTAAGTTAAAGACCTTGAGAAGGGGTTTTTCTCACTGTACACCATATTCCACGCGTTAATAGTCTTGTTTTTCAATCTGCATAGTTCACATATTAAAATAAATAGAATCAATATTTTATAAACAATAAACGTTAGATATTGCTTTTTTGTCTCATGTATATATTTTTTATAAAATGAATTTTTTTTTGAATTGTATATGATTTAAACAATGAAAAAAAAAAAAAAAAAAAGGATTACAGGAAGCCACATATTTAGTGCGGCGGGACGAGTAAAATTTACCAAAAACAGGTTTATTTAAGGTTCAACATTAAATTTTTTTTCTCTTTTGATTGTAATGTTAAAAACAAACCTTTTTCAAAAGGTTTTTGAGTCTGAAAGAAACGTTTTATGCAGGTCGGAAAATCATAAATGTCAACTTCTTGGGTCTCATTGTTTTCAAAAGATTTGGCACCACAGAATACTCAGAAATGTGTGTTTATAACTTGTAATAATTTTACCAAAACAAAAAAGTACTGGTTTTAACTGAGTTTATAAATTATGATTCTTTTTTTTTTTTTAATTTGGTTATATATTTGAGTATAAGCTACTTTTTATTTATAGAGATTAAAGCTACGTATCTCAAGCTATTCGCTTGCCTTAAACTTATAATATTATACGTATTTATATAAATTGAAATACAAATATCATCATAATCAAGTGGATGAAAAAAAAATTTTATCTTATATCAAACTTTTTTTAAAATTTAAAAGTCATGTTAATCATAGTATGATGAAGCAATTTTAAAAAACAGGTTGGTCTAAGCTTTATAGCAATTAGTATGAAAAACAAACTAGTCTTTGTATCATAAAAACTAAACCAAAACAGATTTTTTTTTTTGGAATACTAGACAATTTTAACACTAGTCAAACTTTGCATATACGTATTTTGAAAAGTTCTGTAGAACTGATTTATAAAATATTGAAACGGAAAAGTGTTGTTAGTATTATTAATTTTTTATTGTGGTTTAAGTTACATGAAAAAAAAACATGAAGTAAATAAAAGTTATTACAATAGAGGTTGAACTAGAAGTAACTACGCAAAAAGATATATTATGTATATTTAATACCCATATTAAAAGGCCACCTAAGAAACTATTTGATATAAAAACTTTTTTTTTACCAGTGAAAAAAAACTCAGCAGTGGTGTAAACCATTATCATCAAAATAAATGAAAAACTTCTAGCAATGTAACACAAAGCATTCAAAGAGTAATCTAAGTCTCGAGAATTTAGCTACATTTGAAAAAAAAAAAACTATGAGAAGTTTTTAATGAATATTCCAAGCTTAAGGGATTCCACTATCATGTGTGATATGCTAACTTTTATGAAGAGAATCGAATTAATAATTGACATTTTTTGATTTGTAAAAAAAAAATAGAACTATTGCAAGATCTTTATCAAAAGTTATAGACAAAAAAAAAATTTTATTGTCCTTAAATCACATAGTTACATGGATGAATGGGAAATCAGTTTATTGTCCTTACATCATATAGTCATATAGTTGAATAATAATATTAAAAATATACAAAGAAGACATTGAATTCAAAAAAAATATTTGTCTCTATGAGACTTTAAAATTAGCGTTCTCAGCACGCTTTAGGTGTTTCAGGCATTCGATGGCGCCAAATTTTTCATGAAATAACACATGTGCTAAGAGGAACCTGGGGTAAATAACACCTGCTGGATTGATAACAGATATTTACACATAGTAAAACGTCAAATAAAGTGCTCAAATCAGGCACACAACAATCACCCAAAAAAAAAAGTTGCAATAGTTAGTTTAGACAAATGTTTTTTTTTTTGAATTCCATGTCTTCTTTGTATATCTTTGTTATTATTATTTTAATTATGTAACTATGTGATGTAAGGACAATAAACAGATTTTCTATCTAT
>QVTG01000131.1:0-15025 GCA_013305925.1 Geotrichum reessii | reverse complement strand
GGGAGTCAGAGAACGGATTGATAATTATGGAACCGAGGTGCATATTTCTGAAAACTAGGTTCAAGTGATAAACAGATTTAATTGCTAAACAAATCTAATTGCTAAACAAGACTCATTGCTAAACGAGTCTAATTGCTAAACGGGTCTAATTTATAGATTAGTCTAATTGCTTACAATTTTAACATTAGGGGCGTGTAGTGTAGGGGTTATCGCGTTCGCTTTGCATGCGAAAGGTCTCCGGTTCGATTCCGGACTCGTCCATATATTTTTTAATTTTTTTTTCAAATTGTTGAATAATGTAAATTTTTAAACTTTCAAATTCAAAATATAATTATATTTATATCTCTCTTTTTTTTTTTTCTTGATTACACGTATATAAATTGTCTTGAAAAATAAATTTGGTTATTGTTATATTATTCATGTTTTCTTTGTATATCTTTTTTATTATTATCTTAATTATGTAACTGTGTGATGTAAGGACAGTAAACAGATTTTCTATCTATATTGTTTTATTAAACAGTTTTATTGCTATTTTTTTTTTTTTTTCATATAGTTGAAACGCTTTCTGCAAAGCGAATTTATGTCTGTTTAAAATAATACCCAAAGAAATCCTATGGTCTGTAATTCGGTTGTATATATTCATATTTTAATTCTTGTTCCCGTTTATGAAAAAAAAAATTGTTTTCTTTTTGTTAGACTCACTCTGGTTATAAAAGTTTATTTCTTACTGTTGCCTATTGAGTGAAAAAAAAAAAGTCAATGAGAGACTTCAGTTTGTAATATAAATGTATTCACCGTTTTTATTATTATTCAGCTCAGACTATAGCCATTTCTTTTTGATACATTGTTTCATAATCAACTGTTAGATTAATAAAAAAAAAAGATTATTGCCCTTACAATAAATGATCCCATTCTATGGTTTTTTTTTGTTCATATATTTAGTGTCACTACATTATGAATTGGTTATACATGATAGAATTGTTGAAACTGTTGTTTTCTGTTGTATTTTTGTTTTTGTACATTTATTATTATTTTTTTTTTTTTTTTGACTACATTGAAATTTATGGTCTTAAAGATATACGAGCTTGGGATAATTTTCAGGTAAAATACCAAGTGAAAAAATATTTATTTTTTTTAAAAAAAAAATAGTGTATTTACATATGATTGGCCATTTGGTTCCTCCCCTGTTTTCTCAAGGTGTTCAATCGGCCTCGCATGCTGTAAGGGGATCGCTAATCAATACCTCGAGAACTTATCTCATTTCTAAATCTCTGTTACAAATTCAAGTCTCTTTTTTTTATTTTTTTTTATCATTATTTTTTTTTTATTATTTTATCTGGTAAAAATAAATGAAGATCGAGCTTTTTTTTTTTTTTCAACTTTAGGGATTGATTTTTGTTTTTTTTTCCAGTTGTTACTGTAGACAATATCAATATCGTATTAAAGTTTTTTTTTTTTTTTCAAAACTAAATATCCTACTCAAGATCCGAGATTCTTACAATATAAAAAAAAAGTGAACCTAAGAGTTTATTAATGCGACTTAAAATCGGGAAAAGTGAATCATTTTGTAGTGACATCGGATATATAATCCCTTTGCCAATGAAAAACTCTTCCCCCCCATGTTTTTGTTGTTGAAACAAGCTTTTTTTTTTTTTTTTTTTTTACAGATTTCATGCCCCTTTGAACATGGTTAGACAGTAAAGAAAATAAAATAAAAGCCAAAACTTTTGGTACTCAAATTCAATATGTTTTAACAGTATTTAGAGAGAGGAAAAGTGTCTATACCATCTCTTTTCAATAAAGAAAATCTCTACAATCAAATTAACAAATCTAAGTGAACATATACACCTTTGCGAGCTAATTTATGAGCTTAAAAAAAAAAAATAAATGTTTATGACATTTTTATTTGGGCCACACGATGGTGGCCCGGCCGGCCGGAACTATGAAGGAAAAAAAAAAATAATCTGGGTTTAAAAATGCGTATAGACATGAATTCATACATGGACATAACGTTCTAGGCTTTTTAATACACAAGCTAGGCTATATTTCCGCTGCTTTGTTAATAGTGACTGTAACCGGATCAAGTAATCATTTAATAATACGTGTATACTATATAATTTTTATTTTATATTTTACATGTAAATGTATGGCAGAGTGGTGGTCGTTATGAGCTTGGCATGTTTTCTTCATTAAACTATTGTTGTCCACCTCTCTCTTCAAAGTTTAAGAGTGCTTAATACCTTTTTTATTTATTTAAAACAGGCTTTGTTGTATGTGTGCGTGCTTTTATAATCATAACCGATCCACCATCGTTCATGAATTGAAATGCAAATGTTGATGCTAGATCTCAAACAGCCGGGGTCATTATTGCACCCATTTTACACACCAAACTCAATAGTCATACATCTATGCTTCAAAAAAAATTATTATTATTTTTTTTTTTTTTCACTTAATATGAAATACATACAAATGTCCTGGACTTGAACACCGCTCTTAGAGCAACCAAAGCTAGCAAAAAAGGAATCCGACTTTAAAAAGACGCTCAAACGCAAAAAAAAAAAATTCTACATATTTCCAAGCTCTGGTCCCGAAATAAAGGTAATCCTGAAAAGTTTTTCATATGACAGATATATATATTTTTGGTAAAACCCACTATATTTTGACTACACAACACTGTTTTAATGCGATTATGAAGCACATATCAGCAAGAAAAAAAAAAGGTTTAAATGTCTTTACACTAACAGTATTAGACTTGTATTTGGATAAAAAGAACAAAGTCTCATTTGTCTTTTTCGAAGACTTTTATTAATTTCTAGTCCTACATCTTGAAATTACATATATGGCTGATTTTTAAGTTTTTTTTTTTTTTTTTGATTAACAAATTGAACTGGTTTTAATGTCTTGTTCCGAAAACAAAAAATAAAAAAATAGGGTTTGAGTATAAATGTGCCGCGCATGTATACCGGCAACCCCGGAATTTTTTTTTATGCCGCCGCACAATCGCCAAAAATTTGTGTATATATATATATTTTATTTCATAATTATTATTATTATTCCTATTGAGTGATTAATGATAATGGCAAACCGTAACGGTGGTTGTTGTAAGAGCTTTTTTTTTTTTTTTTTTATATTAAAAAGAAATCTTTTTACGGGACATATGAGAGGTTTCCAAGCCTTGAAGTACCGGGAAAAAATATCTACTTAATGGCTACTACATGACAACCTTGAAGTACTCGAGGAAATTATTCACAGCCATGCGGTGTTTTTCCAAACAAACAAACAAACAAAAAAAAGTTACTCATATATAATAATGATTCTCATTCAACTAGTTCTGGTTGGTTTTGTCGCCCGTTACGGTAGATCGATTAGTAGATCCAAATAAGCCCTATCTGCAAGTGATGCCATGGACTGCATTGCTAAAACAGTTTGGGAAACTGTGGGAGAACTTCAGGCAACATATTTAAGAAGCAGTTCTAGTCTGCGGCACAAGTTTATAAATCTTAAACTCACGTGAGTATTTATAAATGTTCCTGAATGTAGAGCATTGGAGCCCATGACATTGGTATACTAACCTATATATATATATAGTCGTAGTTACTGGTTATAGTGTTGAAAACCAATTTATACGTAAAGAGTCGGTGCAAAAAAAAAAAAAAAAAAACTACAGCCATGGCTCACGATAAAATAGACGAAATATATGAGAGGAATTTACTTAATTTTGCGGTTTACTTTTTTTTTTTTTCAATTTAGGAAAAAAAAGTTGTAGTTTAGATTAAACTATCATTTTAGTTTTTTTTTTTTTTTTTATTATTTTGGTACCGGTATAGATCGGTCAGCCGTCTGATAAACCCGATACAAAACCGCCATATTGTTTGAGGGACTTCCAAAAAAAAAAAATCTATACAATAGTGAGAGATTAGAATATGTAGTTTATATATGTTTCTTTAGCAATCAATAATTCGAGGTTTTTGATAGGTCGTTTTTTTTTTTTTTTTTTTGCTTTTTTTTTTTAAAATTTCCTTCTCTTTTTTTTTTTTTTTTTGCCAAAATCTATGAAACAGTCATACACTAATACCAATTAGTTAAATATTTGATTCATTGGGCTTTATGAACCATTTTAATTGTGTATTATAATGAGTTTTCAACAACGCGCTTTATACATGGAACTTGTGTAAAAAAAAACAAGTATCGAATTCTACAAGAACCCGACACGGTTACATTTGAACATATCTCAGTGTCAGATATTGTGGTGAATCATCATGTCTGTAGTTAACTATTTCAGGTATTTATTATACAACAATAACAACAAAAAAATATCGCTTACAAAAGCATACATAGAACCATGTTGAGTACACACAGAGATACTGAAACAACAAGAAAAAAAAATACAACAAAGCTCAATGTTCTAACCGAAACAATTGTGGACTTGATAATTATATTATTTTCTTGTCCTCGAGACCTTTTTTAGAGTGGTTTTTTTATTACCATTATTAAAATCTGTATATTTTGAATTGCTTGCCAATAAAAAAAATTAAAAAAAAAAAAAATCCCGACTCAACGCACAGAACAAGTGATTACATATCTAAATAACTCAATTTATAACTTATATCCAGCTTTTTTTTTTTTTTTTTTTTTTTTGTAATAAAAGAGATGTACTATTATTTCTGGCTTTTTTTTTTTTTCAAGTCTGATACCCAAGTTGCTGTTACACACACAGTATAGACAAAATACCCATTTTTGCGAAATTAAAAAAAAAAAAAGAATCTTAAAACCGTTTAGTCTATAATTCATGTTTAAGGCTCTTTTACCCAGTCAATAACAATAAATTGTATGCCTAAACAAGTATAGAAACTTGGAAGAAGTACGTATATTTTATGAGTCAATAACAACAACTAGAAAAAAAAAAAAAGGATTGCTTCAAAGTCTGTAGCTAGTCATTTACAATAGCTTTTGATGTAAATTAATGATTCTTTTGTAAATGGATTTTCAAGTCTGGGGTCAGAGCGGGTAGAGTCACGACTAATAATAATAATAAATAATAATAAATAATAATAATAATAATATAATAATAATAATAATAATAATAATAATATAATATAATAATAATAATAATAATAATTAATAATAATAATAATAATAATAATAATAATAATAATAATAATAATAATAATAATAATCACGAACCAGGGACTTTGTAAGTTTACACGGCTATTAGTTTTCATTAGTGTTCTGTGGTAAATTTCTCTTTTCAGTTTGGGTCTTTTCAACATGTGTAATTATTAATATACGTATATATATCTTTAAACATGGTTTTCAACAGGGTGATCTACACTCATATTATATAGACACGGATTTTAAAAAAAAAAATTACTGAGAAGTGACTGCTAATTGAATTAAAAAAAAAAAAAAAAAACACCATTAAAATTTGTTGCAGTATAATTATTATTATTATTATTATTTAAAATATGTATTCTTTTGTTGGTTTTTTTTTTTTATTTATTTTTTTATTCCAGGGTTGCAATTACCAAACTATTATGGCGGCTATGAGTAGGCTCTGTGATGTACCGGCGCCAAAAAAATGCGATCCGGCTAATGTTCCTTGTCCAGGGGTTAATGTGAGAACTAAAAACACAACATGCCGAGTGTGATGGTGGGTTTTTGTTTTTTTTTAAATAAAAAAAAAAAATAATAATAATTTCTGTGTCATCTCGAGTGCAACATATGTTCTGTCATGTTTGCTCCTCAATCGGGAAAAAGAAATGTGAACAGATTTTTTTTTTTTTTTTGTGTTGTTCACAAAAAAAAAAAAAAAAGCTTTTGCTCACAAACATTTGTAATCATTTTTTTTTTTAATATTGGCTCGGCCCGACTTTTTACACACATGTTGTATTAATTTCTTTTTCTCATATTTGATATACTCATTGTTGTAAACAAGCACCGAGAAATCCATAACCGTTGAATAATTTAAAAAAGAAAAAGTAATTATGCTAGTAGATTTTTTTAATGTCTATTATAAATAAATCGTGAATTCCTCTCTAGATTACCATGTTCCTCTATTATTCACACATATTCGATACATACATCACCAGCAGTTCTACACTATCTCGCCCGTTGTTTAACTTGAACTTCGTTTAACTTTTTTTTTTTTCCCATTAATATCACACTGCTATTTATTTATTAATTTTTTGCATTATATCACCATGTTAACTGCACCTGTCGCAACCATGAGTATGGCCGAGACCTACTTTCTGGCCTCAAAAGCTCAATCAAAATTGACACATGAAGCATCCAAAAATAACCACAACCTGCGAATGCTTGTGTCTCACGCTAACCTTCTCGACAACCTGATGGAGTCGCTTTCTAAAAAGAAAATGTTACCCGAGACTCCGCTAAAACAAACTTATTCAACCCAGTACTCATACAATATGAGTCACTTTAGCACAATACATGAGGAAGACGAAGACGAAGAAGACGAAGAAGAAGAAGAAGAAGATTATTCAGAAGATGAATACTCTGAAGACGAAGAGTTTGAATCGAAACCTTACAAGCAGATGCCAACTCTTGATGACTACTCTAAGCTCACACCCAACATGCATGATCACGAAGTTCAAGTTGTCGAGATCAACTGTGACGACGAAGACGAAGATGATGATTACGAAGGTACCAACAGTACAGTTGTTTCCTCACCTGAGTCTATGCCATCTCTTTCATATTCTTCTGAGGAGGAGTCAGAGGATGAGATTGAGACAGTCCCAGTGAAACACCAGGATATTACGCTTGTTGCAGAATACAAGGTTTCAGCCATGCCAATCTCTATTACTACGGCACACGATGTTCTTGTCAACTAAAGCAACAGTACTATTATTACTGTTGTGCCGCATTTTCTACCATCTCCTTGCATTGTAAAACCTTAATTTTTTTTTGAGGGTTTTTTTTTTTTTTGTTTTGACTCACGCTTAAAACTTTTACAAAAAAAAAAAAATAAAGCCCTCTTTTGGATTATATGTGGTCCACACACATGTAACCTTTTGAATGTGTTATGAGCCTTTTTTTTTTTTTTTAATGACTTTTTCTATATAAATTTTAATAAAATTACACGCACACAATAACAGTTACCGATTGTAGTTTTCCGATTTTTATATTTTTATTCAAAAAACATACATTCACACGTATAATCAAAGCAAACATGATTCAACCGCTAAGACTTGAGTGATATTGTTTTATTTTTTTCAGTTAAACACGATTTACATAGTTTTAAAAGTAGAGTTTTTTAATAAGTGGATATGCTTTAATGATATGCTTTAAACCGTCTAAGCTTTACAAAAAAGCTTAAAGTCTTTTTTTTTATTGTTTAGTGGATTAAGCCTTGTTAAAGATTATTATTAAAAAAAAAAAAGGTACTTAGCCACACACACACGGTGAATGCAAAAATATCCTTACAAGCCACAAAGTTTAGATTGAACAAGCCACACCAAGTCATTGCTACAAAAAAAAACATTCCATATAAGTTTACTTTAAGAGTTTTTAACATGAAGAAAAAAAAAAAAAAAAAAAAAAAACTTGAAGATGGGTAATATAAATTACTATTTCAACGCAAATCCAAAACAATAATAATGATACATAAATCTGTTTTTTATGGTAATGTATAAGGGACAAATAAACAGGGTTTTACATTTACAAAAAAAATCTTCTTAAAAACAAATTTTTTTTTTTTTTTTAAATGTCGAGATTTATCAACTTTTTTTTTTTCAATAAACCTGGCAAAAAAAAAAAAAAAAAAGTCGGAACGGGTATATTTAAGAATCAGGCTAGGGCACCTTGTTCCGCTCAATCAATATATATATATATTGTTGTGTCGGAAAATCGGCTATTCAAGGTTCTTTGTTTTTTTATTTTTACAAAATGTCTGAGTTTTTTTTTTTTTTTTTTTTTAATACTTATATTTAACTTTTAAAGTAGATGGCTCCCGCAGATCTCCCGACAGCTGTCTTTATCCATTATAAACCAACCGAGAAACCAATTTTTTTTTTTTTTTTTTTGTTGTAAAAGTTATTTAAAATTAACATTATTAGACGACAAAAAAAATCTGCATCAATGCTCGCCGAGACTAGATTAAAACAAAAATAAATAAAAAAAAAATTGACATTAGACTTGTAAATGTATATTTGATTTTTCTACTGATTCAAGTTTTTTTTTTTTTATTAGGCTCAGAGTAACCGGAAGTTTACTATACAAACGAATTAATTTTTTTTTTTTTTTTTTTTGTAGTAGATGCGACACGGTTCGAAATAAACTTTTTTTTTTTTGAGCGACGGCTTCAGGATTTATTTTTTTTTTGTATCCATGGGTCCTGTTACTGTGTTTCCACTTGTAAAAAAAAAACAGACTATTTAAAACAAAAACAACAGTTTTTTTTTGATTTATAATTTTTTTTTTTTTTTTTTTTTTTTTTTTTTTTTTTTTTTTTTTGATTTTTTTTTTCTTAAGCTACCTTCATACTCATTATATACATATATTTTGCTATAAATAGAATGGAATAGATTTCTGTTGTTAACTCACATCATATAAGCCCACTTAATAGACTGCTATCGAGGTCCATATTGCCAAAAAAAAAAAAAAACAAGAACATTAACAGACCTTTAAAAAATCCGTTACGTATAAAACGTAGACCCCCCATACTTTCTAATATATATATATATTGGCATATTCCTCATTGTGAGAAACAGCTAATACTGAACATCTAATGTTCATACTGATCCAACTCTAAAAAATTATTAGTAATATTTTTTGTGTAAGTCTAAGGTATACAACGCCATACATGTTTCTTACCTTTGGTTTTTTTTTTATATAAGCGGGTATGTGTGTGTACACATCCTACTTAAAGTAACTTGTTTTTTTTTTTTTTGTATTCAAATGGTATAATCATTTATTGTTAGCATCGTCATTACGAAAAAAAAACTTTCGAATTTTTTTTTTTTTTTTTTTGTTTATTGAATATTTCATAATATGTTTTAGTATTGTAAGTAAAATGAAATGACTTGAGACTTTGTCAGTACTTGAATCATTTTTAGCAAACAACAACAAAAAAAAAAAGTGTCTTTAAACGATTTGATTATTATCGTTTTCAGACTTTGCAGTTTTGCAACTGTAAATAACCATAACAATGGGGGAAAAAAAAAAAAAAAAAAAAAAAAAAAAAAAAAAAAAAAAAAACAAGTATGTTGTGGGTTTGAACAGTTATCAAAGTTTCTTGTTCTTTTATCAGCTGGTCGTGGAATATAATTAAATATTAAACTTGATTGTAAATATCATCGATATTATGGAACTATTTTTTTTTTATTTTTTACTGGTGAATGTAATCAACTGATCCGTGTTTTTTTTTTGTTTCTTTTCAAAAAAAAAAAAAAAAAAAAAAAAAAAAATACACAACACTTGAATATAAATCAGCTGGTACCTGCTTGATCATAAGATTTTTTTTTTTTTTTGGTAAAAACAGTTTATTATTGCAATATTTATTTCAGTTTTCAGTTTTTTATTATTTTTATTATTTTTTTTTTTTAATTGAGGGTTACATTGAGTGAGCAGTTGTTTGTCGTAAACCAAAATTCTACACTGGTGCACGCGAGCACACACGTCAACTTTTAAACTGCGTTTTGTTTGGGGGTTTTTTTTTTTTTTTTTGAAAGCTGGCAAGTCTACAGAAACAATAAAACTCCGCAATGGCGGTTTAAGAATTTACTGATCATGTCTAGTTTTATCGTGAACACATACAAAATAAAAATAATAATAATAAAACTGGTTATAGTATACTTTGGAATTGAGTTGTGATTTTAAATTTTATATTAACTTTTCAACAGGAAACAGTTTACAAAACCCCTATTTGTTATTTTTTTTTTTGAATGTATTTTGACTTAAACTGACTGCACAAAGGCTGAATTAATCAGAAAAAGCTGTAATCTTTTCTCTGCACCCAAAAAAAAAAAAAAAAAGCTTTTTTTTTTTTTTTTTTGTTTTTTTTTCTTTTTTGTTACTGGATATGATTCAAAATGGGGTCTTTGTAAAAGTAAAAAAAATCTGATAACTCGAAAATTCATATAGACTCTATGATTAAATAATGTCAAAAATCAAAGATCCAGGCATCGACAAAGATACTGATACAAATAAAAGAGCAAGAGAGACTATGGATACGTTTTTTTTTTTTTTTTGAAATCTGGTTGATGAATTCAGTTAATCAAAATGAATTTACAAAAGAAAAATACATTATATATATATACAATATACGTATTTCTTACCCAAATTTGAGATCCATAGATTCGATTTCTAAAAGTCATAAAAAAAAAAAACCAGTTACAGGCTTTAAAAAATTTGCAAATGTTCAGAGTATAAGTAATTGTCTAAGAGAGATTTAAATGCAACTAGGCATAATAATTTATTTATTTTTTTAAAAATCACACACACACACACACGCGCACATACATACATGGGTCTGATATTTAGACCCCAAGTCTCTACTTTAAGTTATACGCTACTAGGCTGAATTGTACAGTTTTAACAGATAAGTAGCAACATATCTATATAAGTCAAAAAAGTATTATATAGTGTCATTTTATCTTCACGTATAAATATTATTATTGAAAAAAAAAACCCTTTTTTTTTTTACTATTCCACGTTATCATAGCCTGTAAATGTTTAAATTAGCCATCATCTAGTTAAAAGCAGGGTGCTGCTCAACTCAATCATGATATTTTGCATAGAATTTTCAACAAGAAAAATAGTATTGTATCATAAAAATGAAAATTGTTTCTCATAGTTTTTTTTTTTTCTGTTTGTTTTTGATGGCTCTCTCTCTATGACATCACTGTTACTACTTTTGAAAAAGGGTTGACTTGAAAGCCCTTGTTTCAGCAGAAAACATCATATACAACATGGTTGATTCATACATGGGTGCAATTTAGTCAAGTAAAAAAAGAATTTTTTGTCTTAAAAAGACTGTAGTTTTCATTATCATAATAATAATAATAACAAAGGCTTTAAAGCTGATAAAATGACATGTTAAGAGCCTTGTATAAACCAGTGTTTAAAAAAAAAAAAAAAATTAAACACTTTAAGACCTTTCATGTTCCGAGAACCGTATACACGATGAGGCGTTTTTAAACCAGATTTAGAAAAACCCATTTAAGAAAAAAAAAAAAAAAAAAAAAACTCAATGTTTCAATTTTAAACAAGAATGAAAAAAAAAGAAGTCATAAGTTCTCTTCAAAAGGTATTGGCCGCACACGGCAAGCTTTTTTTTTTCTTTTTTTTTTGCAAGCGATGACCTGCAATGGGCTATAACCGGTTCAAGTAAATGACGTTTTGCAATAAAGTTTAGTTTTCATTGTATTAATTTTTTTTCAAAAAGAATTTTTTTTTTTTTTCAAATTATATACTCAATACTTTGAAAATTAATATATATGACGCATTTGCTTGTGCGGTTTTCGGGTTTGAACAATAAAAGTAGATTAAATCTTTTAAAAAAAATTTTTTTTTTTAAAAAAAAAAATAAAAGACAAGTAGTTCTGAGCAACTATAGAAAAGACGGTTAATCGGAAGTTATTCAATAATACTTATGTATAAACAAAGTAACGATGAGTTTGGGAAAGCTTAGAAGAGGCATTTTTAACGTATACAATCACTACTGCTGCTGTACTAGTATGGTGATGTCAATTATCATTTGGGTTTTATATGTACATGTATGTGTGAGTTTATACTAACGACATTGTCAAGTTTAGAAAAAAAAAAAAAACATTTTTTGTTCAAAATATCTTTCAGCAGCGCGTCAAATATCAAATCCCACCTCTCCTTAAAAGTTATTGTAAAAAAAATATTTTTATTGCCTGACATTGAAAATAATAATTATTATTATTATTTCAAGTTTTTTTTTTTTTTCAATTTTTAGTGTTGTTTGATCTGTTTACAAAATTCCTAATGGGATATGCTTCTTTTTTTTGTATGTGTGTGCTCGATGCCTTTTTTTTTTTTTTTTCACTGGGCGACGGATTATGTTGCTGATGAGCATCGCCTGACTATAGAGAATTGACTTGTAGGTTACTGCATGTATGTATACAGTAACAGTTTTTTTTTTTTTTTTTTTGTTTCCAGTATGCATTCACTTTTAAACGTGCGATTTCAATGCATAGCTACAAAAAAAAAAAAAAAACTATGTACCCTTTAGAAATATATCTACGTATCCTGTTTTCAGTCTCATATTATATATATGTATGTATTTGGGTAGAATAACAAAATCCATTAATTAGTTATGTCTTTTTTTGTAATGAGAATTTTAAGAACGTCAATGTGTCTGGGCTCTATACAAATATTGTTTAAGAATTGTAAACTGCTTCTACTACCTCCAAAAAAAAGAGTAAAGCGCTATATATATACATATAGCGCTTTACTCTTTTTTTTTTTTTTAATGACCCAGTAGCAGGAATAAGCATGTTACAAAGATACACTTTGGTGGTCATTTTACAAAGAGTTCTTTATCCTCAACGATAGCGATTCTCGTCACAGCATTGGATCGAAAAAAAAAAAAGCTTGTATCTTGTTTAAGGTCTATTTTAAAATGTTCCTGATTCTGTAGTTTGTTGTTGATATTTTTTTAATGTACGATTTTATTTCACTCAAGGCCGAAAAAAAAAACAAAAAAACAATGCGTTCTATAATGAATAAATATTCTGTCGGATCGATGGTCAATATAAAAACTCGGAGACTGTTAAATCGCATATCAACATATTAAAATTAAAAAATAGTTTTGATAATAATTAGTTTAGTGTTTTCAAGAAACGGATCAAGACTCGGAAGTTGGGACAGCATCTCAAGATATGGTACTTGATGACTACCGACGATACTTGATTTTTTTTCTTTTTTTTTTGTAGAGTCTGGTATTTCAATTTAGTCGTAAAAGGCTCCCAGACCACGCATATCTAAACTATAGAATCATCAAACTGCCTCCCCACAATACTTGAAGAGTTGTAGACCACTGTTTCTGCATACTGTGAATCTAGTCTTGGATGTGTATATACAATGCCCGACGGCAAGTGCAATAACTGTAAAAACAGCAACTGTATTAACCACAAGACTTTGCAAATCTATAGACAGATCTTATAGTACTTTTTTTTTTTTTGTCTCAGATAACTTAACATACCGTCAAAAAAAAAACATACTTGATTTGGTTTTACAATAATTATCAATGTTTGTCTTTATTGACAAATATTAAGTGACGATTCACAATAGTTATTTTTTTTTTTTTTAAAAAAAAAAAAATTTGTAGTTACAAAAGAGTCTGGAAGTCTGTGCGTATAAAAAAAAAAGGTCAAAGGCCAACAACCTTAATACAGGATTCTAAAATGACATGTTCCGAACTTCCGTCTATTTTGGTAACGGTTTTTTATTTTATTTTATTTTTGAAAGGAAAAAAAAAAAAAATTATAAAATTTAATGTTACATTTTTTTTTTTTTTATTATTATTATTATAAAATATTTTGGCTTGTAAAAATTAAAATTACCAAACAAAGTTACTGTAAGCGGCTGTATCCAGGTATAGGAAGGGGGAAATTAATTGAATACCGAAAATAATAATAAAAATAAAAATAATATCTGCAAAAAAAAAAAAAAAAAATATCACTAATGCTTCAGACTGAACGTTTAATAAAGCCAACAGTGGTAACTCAAGAGCTAATACGGTGGATCTGGTATCCTGACTGGGACAGAGGGCATAGCAATATAAAATAGACCTTTATGACTGTTGTCTTGAATGTTTTTTTTTTTTTTCTCTGCCAATGTGTCAACAAATGGGTTGATTCACAGCTGCCTAACTCTTACTCATTACTATAATACATGTGTACATCTCTGCAAATTCTACTCAAATTATAGTGTAAAAAAAAAATTTTTTTTTTTTTTTTTTCAAGTTTGATTATAAAAACTGATAATACTTTCAAAGTAACTTTTTGTTTTTTTTTTTACTCTAAAGTTTTTGTGCACAAAAAGTTGAAAAAAAAATAAAATAAAATAAAATAACAGCATCCGCTTAAGCAATTTTCAGGTACACTCCATTTTTGACTTCCATAAACAGGTACTAGGGAGTGTGGGTGGTCATGCCACGGCTGCACATGGTATCTCTACTGGCCACCAATGCCAGATGAAAGCGAGATGGCTTGATTGAATCCAAAACTTGAATTTCATGAAAAAAGAAAAAAAAAAAAAAAAAATAATAATAATAATAAACAGGTTTATCTGGGCTTGATAATAATTCTACATGGCTAAAGTTATCTTTTTACAATAACAAAAAAAATATCATCTGAGACTGTTTCTTTTTTTTTTTTTTTTTGGTTGTTAGGTTTTTACTATCAATTAATCGAGATATTTTACAATTTGTTCACAGGAGGAGCTATAATAGAACTTAACTAATCGTGTCTTTACACAATAACATCAAGGAAATCGGCAGGAATAAATTAATTTCATGTGAATATGTTGTTGTTTTTTTCTTTCTATTAGCTTGAATGAAATAAAGAAAAAAACATTTTTTTTTTACAATTCTTTTACATAGCAAAAAGTTTTGCGAACTCTGTGGATCGAACACAGGACCTCCAGATTAGCTGTTGACTGATTGACTTCAGTCTGGCGCTCTCCCAACTGAGCTAAGTCCGCTTTTATTTGATTTTCAAAAATAAATAACTTTCTCAAAATAAGGGTTAATATTTTCAAAATTTATGTAAAACAAGAAAAAAAAAATGTTTTTATTAGGAGGTCTCTGGCTGATTAACAGTTGGGGACAAGAATTCTCAGTAAATCCGGGCAATAGTGAGGTGTAAAAAAATAATTCAAGCTAAACTGTCCTTACATCACATAGTTACATAATTAAATAATAATAACAAAGATATACAAGATAGATAGATAGATAGATAAAGAATCTGTTTATTGTCCTTACATCACATAGTTACATAATTAAAATAATAATAATAACAAAGATATACAAAGAAGACAT
>QVTG01000130.1:14494-55431 GCA_013305925.1 Geotrichum reessii | reverse complement strand
TCCTTTGAGCCTGCCGTTTGCCTAAGCCAGAGATCGGCAAAGTGAGTTTTCTAGGAGCTTTCTTTTTCTTCTTTGGTATTTATAGACAAAATTGACAAGTAAAAATAATAGATAGAAAATCTGTTTATTGTCCTTACATCACATAGTTACATAATTAAATAAATAACAAAGATATACAAAGAAGACATGGAATTCAAAAAGTAAAAATAATAAAAATAAAATAGAAAAATAACAAAAACAAAAATATAAAATGAAAATAAAAATAAAAGAAAAACAAAACAAAATAAAAAATAGAAAATAATAAAAAGGACAAGAGCATCAACGACGAGGGAGGAGGCTAGTCGTGGTGGATCCGACGAGTCTGACGTAGAAGCCGAAGAACGGATTGAAACTTATGAAACCGAGGTGAATATGTACCGAGATTAGATTCAAGTGATAAACGGATCTAATTGCTAAACGAGTCTAATTGCTAAATCAGTCTAATTGTCAGCAAAAATTATAAAATTCGGCAATAGTTTAGTGGCTAGAATTTCCGCCTGTCAAGTTACCAGTAACAGCGCGCGGGGGACCGGGGTTCAATTCCCCGTTGCCGAGAAAACTTTTTAATTACCAAAAAATCAAGCATATTGTTTTTTTTAAAAAAATAGAAAATCTGTTTATGATCCTTACATATCTAAAATAATAACAAAGATATATATATCTAAAACATTGACTTTAAAAATTCTCTATGAGGCTTTGAAATTAGCGTTCTCAGCGCGCTTTAGACAATTTTGTCATTCAATGGCGCCAACTTTTTTATGAAATATTTTATGTGTTAGGGAAACATGAGATACATAACACCTGGTAGATTCATAATAAAGATTGACACACAGTGAAACCTTAACAAGCTGCTCTAATCAAGCAAACCATCAGCTAAGAAATTGCGGTAATGAGTTTAAAATTTTGACTGCCGCTTCAAAATATTTCTTGGTATCAAGTAGGAGTCTTAGATCAAGTTTCGGGGAAACTTTACTTAAGAAAGTACGCTCCACAGGATGCAGAAGGCACTCTTTAAAAATGTGTTTAACTGTTCCCAGCTGTCCACATTTGCAGTTATAATCTCTCTCAGTAATACGTCTCATTTGTAAACACTTTCCAAGGACATCATGGCCTGTCCGTATCTGGGACAGTTTGTTAAGGTTATGGCAAGACATAATTTTTCATAAATAGTTTAAAATAAGTTACTTAGGGTCAGACAACTCCAGTCTATTACAAGAGTAATATTGTCGAAGTTCACCCAACTTATCATAGTTTTTTTTGTCATTCGACCTGTAATTTTTTATGAGCCTTTTTGTCTTTATCATGTACTTTGGATGCTTCCAAAGTCGTTCTTATCTTCTTTTTTTTTTTTGTCTTAATGAGGAACAGCACGGCTGTACATGAAAAATTAAGTTTGTAACCCTAGTCAAACTCAATGCACTGAGACAAAATTATTTCCTTTCTATATATTTTTTCTATTTTACTATACTAGCTGTTCCAAATCTTTTTGGTGTATTCAAAAGACTTGCAGTAGGTTGGAAAAAAATTATTAGTAAAATTACTATGGCTTTTTGTTTATCCACAGGATTTTCAATACTTCATAGTTTGTCCTAGAGCGAAAATAAAGATCCAATATTAGTTGCAAATCTTTTTTAAATGGCAAATATTTGTTCATATTATGAACTACATTTTATTTGCCTAGAGTAAATATAAATTAATTATTATATTTTCATGGGCTTAAAAAAAGAAAAAAAAAAAAAAGTGATTTCGGTTATGTACCAAAACTCTTGGGGTAAACATACGGCTCTGATCTACAATTCTAGTGTTTCATTTTAGCAATCTATATTTTTATAAATATATTTATTGCTTTTTTTTCTTTTTTTATTGCTGACAAGGGTACTAAGCTTTTGAAGTGGCCATCAGAATCCTCCCATTTCCCCTTAATCAAACAAATTTGAATTAATTTAAAACTTTAACTGTACTTCAAAGTACCAAAATATGTAACTTAAATAATCAAAAAATTTTGTTTCGATTTTAAACTAAGGGTTTCAAACAAACCAAATCTATATAATTAAAAAAATATTAGTAAAAAACACATATGAAAGATCCTGTTTAAAAACAATTTTTTGTGAGTATAAAAGCTTTTTCAACATTTTATTCACTTGAGCTAAAAGAATATGGCATAACTGTTTTGAAAAACCCACATTTGCCAGTAAATATATTAAATATATGCTAAATAGTTTACGTTTCGTCGTATTTACTTGTTTTTCATATGATACATAATCAATTATAAGAAAAATAAGTTATTCCATTCAGTAAGATGTTTTGGTAAAAGAAATGATAATAGTTTGATAGGTTAACAACATAATTTTGAATAAATATTTTAGTTAATCACATGGTTTTTATAAAATTGTACAAATATCATTATAATACTGCGTACTTTTTTTTAAGTAAAAGTTGATTGTGGTGCAGAAAATATTTAGAATAAATTGAATCTATTTAGAGTGTTGCCCTTTCAAATAACAATACGAATAATCATATTTTATGAAGGCACTTTGAAAAGTTCTCCAAAACCTCGTTATTAACATCAGATTTAGCACCTCTACACTGAAGAAACCAAAACAACAATTTTTTTCTAAATCATACATACAAGTTTTTCATTGATTTTTCATAGCGAGTATTTATAATGAGGCCATTCTGTATTTTTTTTTTTAATATGGAAATTTGATCATTGTCTTTATATAAATTAATAATCAGGATATACAGTACGTATCAAGATATTGATTTTATTGTTGCCTCTATGAAATATCCAAGATGAAGGTATTGCCGTTCTTTAGTAATTTGACAATATAATGACTTTACTTTTTTTTTCTCTTTTTTTTTTATTTTTACTGACTATGTGCTAATAAAATAAACACTTTTTTTGTTAGAAGCTTGGTAACCTCGGCATTCAACTGATTAATTTGTGATGTTTTCAGTCTTATACAGAGACGGTTGGCTACAGCTGAAAAATGAAATAAAAATAAATAAATAAATAAAATAGAAAATAACTATAACATTATTTTTTTAAATAAATAAAACATTAGATAATTGACTAAAATGGAATATCTTTTGAAACCGTTATTGTGTACATATACTTTAAAAATTGAAATTCTTTGTTTTGGTGAATACATTAAGAGGACGTGTTTATTTTTATTTTATTTTATTTTTTTGACTATTTTCTGAATTGGCCATCTACACACTCGTTTAAAAAGCCATTTTCTTATAAAAGTTTTTTTTATAGTATTTCAATTTTGTTTCTGATGGCATGGGCACCATGAATGCAACCATAGATTATCATGAGATTATATTATTTTAAAAAAAAATATTACATGTAGTACATATTTTAAGAGTATCAAGCATTACCAACTCGCTAATAAAAATTAGTTTTTATTTTTCTTGAGCTATTATTGAGATGGCACATATTTCAGTGCCGTGTTTAAAAAGTTATTTAAAGTTTTAAAAAATCCTGTGATAGTCAAATTTTTATTTCTGTTATTATTGTTTTGTTAAGTTTTTTGGTATCAATACCTTCATCTCGGTGGAATAGGTTGTCAAAAGCTTACCGTTCTATTTCTAACTAGAACTATCACGCTGCAGTGACGATCTTTTGTTGCCTGGCACACAAATTGGGTTCTTGAAGAATTTAGTGCTATTTAAGCTGTAAAAAATTACAAACGGCGCAGACACAAGTCAAGTAATATATTTTCAAATGTATTTAACTATTCATTGTATAATTTATAATCAGCTATAGCAGTCACAAACTAAGAATGACAAAAAGGTTTCTGGTATGCTTCATTCAAGTTTTAATAAACAATTTGGAGTATCAAGCATTTTGAAAAGTGTGGTAAACACTTGAAATAAATAACAAATTGATTTTGATCAATATTATTTTTTTTTAAAAAAAAAAATTATCAAGTTAACCAGTCTTTTTTTTATGTTTGCCATATTCAACGACACTATAAGTTGTGTTTTCTAAATTAAGTCATGTTTAAGTTGATTGAAAAGAAAAAAAAAGTACAAAATTTTTAAGATTTTCAAAAGCAAATGAAAAAAAAAAATAAAGTTAAAAAACTGACTTTTACAAAAGTATTTTGTAATAAACAAGTAATTCTGAAGTTCAGCTATCATAACAAAGGTTTTAATATAAAAGTTTCATGTACGGCTAACTTTTTCATTTACCTGTAAATGTCATATAAAAATTAGACTATGTTTAACGAGAAGGCACCAAGCTAATCTGAGTCTGAGGCTCTATGTAATAATACACATGTACCCGTTAACACCAGCATTTAATAAAGCAAAAAAATATGTATGAATTGCAAGGTTTTTTGTTGAAAAAACTTGGTAACATATTGTCATATAATAATAAATATTAAGAAATGGATGGGCTTAAATGTCTAAAACGTTAGTATGATGAGAGACAAAACTTTTATTTTTTCTGGGCGGAATAAAGGTAGTAAGTTGTAGCTTTTAAAGCCCGTGAAAAAAGGGTGACTAAAAAAAATATGAGATAAAATAGTTTTGTTATGATTCCAGCAGACGTTATGTATCCCAGGTTTCCCTTAGCACATGTATTATTCCATGGAGAATTCGGCGCCATCAAATGCCTAAAACACCTAGAGCGCGCTGAGAACGCTGATTTCAAAGTCTTAGATAAATGTTTTTTGAATTTTATGTCTTCTTTGTATATCTTTGTTATTATTATTTTAATTATGTAACTATGTGATGTAAAAACAATAAACAGATTTTCTATCTAAGATAGTTTTGCGGTTAAATGGCTTTTTAATAATTCTGAATCTAAATTTCTACAATTGTTTTTACTATTGCATTGCAAAAAGAGTAGTGCCAAAGGGGTTCAGTTACTTTATCTCCTTGTTCACTTCTCATAATTCTTTGATGTTTTAAAAATCTTATCTTTTTCTTGCTTTACTCTTAGTATATCAAGGGCGTTCATGGCGCGTTAGAAAAAAACCAAAAAAGCAACATATTTTTTAGTTCAGTGTCACAGGAACTTGAATTAAAAACGTAGACGCATTCAAACTTCTAACAAGGCCAAATCTAGAGATATATTTGCAAAATAAGAAATTTGAAGTTAGGCACTACCCAGCAGTAGATAAATACAAATAAAATGAAGAGCTTCACTATTACTCACTACATTTTCGTAAACTATTTACCATAAAAAAAAGATAGTAAAAGACAGAAAGATCTACAACAGATAAAGCCGATTAGATAAAGCTTTTAAAATACCAGGTCGTATCACATATTTGTTAAAATCAAAAATTCTACTTGAAAATAAGCGTAGTGGTCTTCAAACAAGTAGAATTTTAATTGGGTAATCTTTATATCGAATTATGAGTTATAAAGGAATCATCAAATAAATGTAATAATATTTAAACTACTTAGTAAATAAAGCCAATGCTAAGTGGTTGAACTTTTATTTTTTTAAAAAAGTAAATACTAGAAAAAACGCATTCCTGAAAAAACCTTTTTCAAATAAAAACTCAGAACAAAATAAATACATTAATACAAAGTTTTTAATAATCATTGTACATATATTGAATTAACAAAACCAACAATTTTAGTAACAACAAATAATTGTTTCCAAAATATTTTTTTCATTTTCTAGATTAATTTTTTGTTTATTAAATTATTAAATTATTATACTAATTAATTAAATTATTTATTGTGTGTAGTTTCGAAAAATGTTAAGATGTTTTCTTAAGCATTGAGGAGGTTGTTCAAGAGGTTCTGGACACTCTTAAGAAGGTCAGAGACCAAAGTAGTAAGGCCACCCAAAAGGCCCTTGGCCTGAGATTGAGAGGAAATGTTAGAGAGGTGGGCCTGAATCTCCTGGATCTGGGCAATAACGGCAGGATCAGGCTTGCCACCCTTGAGAAGGGAAGTAACAAGAATGGAAATAATAGTAGAAAGACCAAGAACAACAGACTGCAAACCAGACTGAACCAAAACGGTTTGCAAAAGACCACCAAGACCAGTAGCAGGAGTGTAATTCTTGAGATCAGTCTCAAGGTTAAGCAAAAACTGGTTGACATTAATAAGAAGCTTGGCAAGGCTATCAGACTCCTTAGACAAGTTAAGGCTGAGAAGGTTCTTGACAGTATCGGCAAGGAAAGCACCAGTCTGGTTAAGAAGAATGGTCAGGGATTGGACACCGGCATCATCACGCTTGTTAAGACCCTTGCCAGAAACAAGAGCCTCAATTTGAAGAATAGTGTTAGCCTCAGAGACGGCAAGAGTTTGGGAGCTTTCAGGAACGGTGATTTCAGCCTCAGCGCTGGCGGAGAGAGGAGCGGCAGAAACAGCGGCAGCAAGGGCACCGGCAAAGAAGATCTTGTTAATAGCAACCATTTTTAAATATTAAGATAAATTAAGTGTTTGTTTTAAGTATTGAAAAAGAAAGAAAAAAAGACTTTTAGTTGATTTGATGATGTTAAAAAAAAATTCCTTGAAAAGAGAAGAATATTGTCACTTTATATAAATTTTTAGTTCTATGTATAGAGTAATTATCAAAAAAGAAAAAAAAAAAGAATGGTAATTGACATGACTATCACATTGAATTCTATGCAGTCTGAATAAAGAATTTTAAAAATTTAAGTCTTATTTGAACATACAATCAATTACAGCTTGTTTAAAACGTCATATTTTCTTATTTTTGCACAAGCAAAAAAGCCCAGGTTTACGGTAAAAAATAAAAATAAAAAAAAAGTACAATATAACTATTGTATTCAATTACCAATTTGTTGACATGCAAATCCTGTTTAGTTGGAAAAAAAAATTTTTTACTATCGTTTAACAAGGGTGAGTTGTTTAGACTGCACAGAATGATTTAGAAATAGTTTTTAATCTAGCATATAAGCATTAAACAAACGATCCAACTGGCTTCGTGTCGATCTGATTCGAAAACAAAACAAAAAAACTTTCTTCTCAAAAAAGATTTTTGTATTAAACTCGGCGGAATTTTTGACATTTCTAGTAGCTCTTTATTATAATTGTATGTCTCAATCTAATGGCATTTATTTTGTAAATTAACTATTTATTTAAAAAAAAAAATGGAAGCCGTTTGTACACATAGTCGAGCCAGTCATCTACATGCTAATCTCAGCATGTTTAAAAATTGACAAACTGTGTAATTTTGACAACAATGAACTTGATACTCATTGTAAATTAGAGATATACAAAATAAAAATTGATTACATTCCTAGCAGCTAGCCTTGGCTTAACGATATGTGTATACAGATCGAACTTTGAACTATGTAAATGATCGCAGATATAATAGTCACCTCAAATAAATGACATGTTCCTATGTATACCTAATGCCGATGTTTCGTGCCAAAAAAATCGAGAATTTTGACGATATGTCTTAATTAATAGCTTGTATACGATTATGCTCAGTGTGGAAAAAAAGAAAAAGAGCATACATGTTTTGGTCTTTTTCACATTGTCTACACCTAAATTCACATAGCTCTGAATATTTGTTGAACTGGGGTGTGAAGAAACATACAAAAACATACAGTCATATATACATATAGGTAGTTTTTTTTGTTTTTTGTTTTTTTTTTTGTTTGTGACATCCACAAACGCAAAAAAAAATCTCTTTAACAAAATATGAGCAAACCGTGCTCAAAAAAGTTGAGTGAAATATATGAGACTTTTAATTCACCACTTTTGGAGTCGGAAAGTGAACTGAAAAGTAAGGAAGCTTGCAGGGGAGGCCTGGTAGGTGCTCAGAGTTGTGTACCTTTTCGGCTTATTATGTGACTATTTGGTACCAGGTACTTTATAACGACCGGCAAGTCTAATTCCAAAAGGGCTTTATGCAGTAAATCTAAACAAAATAAATTAAAGTTCAAAACTTTAACTGCTTTTTTCACAATGTGTGTAAATGTGCATGCAAACCTTAAAAATCACAGATCTTCAGATCTGCGTTTATGTGTACAGTGAATCAAGATTGATCCTTTGTTCAGTTATTGACATTATTTATCCCAAACAAAAGGATCTGAACATCCAAACCTTAAAGCGCTTACCATGTAGCTTTGCAAAAAAAAAAAAACATTTTTGGAAAAGAATACTGAGACGCCCAAGGATGTCATCTACTCACAACTCAAGGTTACCATACATAAATACGTCCCAATTTGGCTGCTTGAAAAAAATAATGATAATACTAGAGCAACTGGCTATTGTAATAAAAGTACCATACTACCAAAATGTAGCCTGTTTTTTTTTTTATAAAATGGTAGTCCTGGTTATTTCTTTTGTAACCTAACAAAACCATGTCCGATCTTTACCACCCCCAGAATGATCATACAAGCGTTTTTCATTTAGTAGATCTCGAACACAAAATATCACATCATTCGCATAGTTGACTTCTCAATAGAAATGCAATATTTTTTTTGAGCTCAAAAATATGAATTCTCAAGTTTTACTTTTGTCTATGAGAATAATATACGGAAACTAAACAATGTAAACAACTTACACTCCAAAAAATTTCAATTTCATTGCAACATACTCAAAGATTTGGCTGAATCTCATTAATGAATGTACATATATATTATTGGTAAAAAAAAAAAACGCATTTTTTTGTTGTACTCTTACAGAAATTAAGATGGCCTGTTTTTGAAAGTTACGCGGTGTTTGCGTTTAACTCTAGAAAGTCTCATCATTGACTCTAATCATACGTTTTTTATTAGTTCTTTCAGCTAATACATTTTACAAGTCAATTAATTGAGTTTATTATTGTACATAAAGCTATGAATGTTATAAATTCCTGCAAGTTTTTGAATACAAGAAAACTGCATAAATTACATACCAATATGCAATCTTTGCGTTTTTTATTTTTTTGTTTTGTTTTTTTTTGCTGTATTGTTTTCAACAACAAATATTACAATAAGTTTTATTACCAAAGGTTGATTAGAGACGTTACACAATTTGATGTATGTCTACACGTGAAAAAAAAACTTGTTAGAAGTGACTTTGTGCGATTTCAAAATCATCATTAATAATTTTTTTTTATTGTGACAGCATAATAAAATATTATCCAGCTAAACCGACTTCAAACTATTGGTAGTTTGCTTCTACTTGTAGTTAAAAAAGATTTTTTTGTGATTCTTGAAATCCTCTTTCATAAAATTTTAGTTTTCAATTAGACGAGAGAAGTTGAAACGTATTCAATGTGGTCATCAATGAAAATAATTATTGAAATAGTGAATTTAACACATAAATATAGATTGATTTGCAGAACTCCCTGTGCTGGATCGGATGTTTTACTTGATAGTATAGATAGTCAGTTCTACTAAATTAACGGTCCGATGGGGTTGCCATTGTTGTGAATAAAAAAATCTGGGCTGAAAAAATTCTACTTCAACCATAATCAATTAAAAGTACGTAAATAAATTTAATTCAAAAAATTTAAATTCAAAAAAATAATTATTTTAGTCCAGGTAATCATTGTAAATAGTAATAAAAATTAAATTAATCAACCATTTGAGACAATAACAAAGCTAGATCAATTATTTGTTAATTTGTGTTGGTAATTTATTAGGCATATATACACAATTATGAATTAAAAACTCAAGTATCAGTCAAGTCCCAACTCTCCTTGCCGTCTTCATTTTTCTCACCCTTGTAGGCTTTGATATAGTTCTTAAAAATTAAATCTATCCGTTGTGTTTGTAGCAGAAACTTGAAATTTGCGTACAGTTTTTTTGTACTCCGTCTTGCATCTATGACCAGAAGAATAAAATACAACGTGGGAAAAGCCCGGTTTCATCGATTTTTGTCTATGTAATTTTATGCCCTAAAGAGTATTGACACTTAAACTTAAATAAAGCTTGCAAATTGATCATTTTTGAAGTTTGTAAACTACCATTTCTAGTAGCTCAATGGATTAGTCCCTGCCTTAAATTTCCTGTGATGTTTATAACTATTTTTTGCCAGCTTTCTCTGAAGACCCTGGCTCTTGTCTTTATCACTTCTAGGGCGGACTTGTGATTAAAGATTTGTAGCTTGTTGTACCTGTCAATCGGATCTCGCGTCAATGCATCGGATCTGTCCTCTTCAGGTCTAAATGCTAAGATGTAAACTTTTTCTAGAGTTGTGTGGTCAGTTTCAATTCCAATTAAATTGGTTCTAAACTATACATCTAAAAGACTTTTTCAGGTTTTCTTCAGCAAAATCCTCAAGAATTCTTGTTCTAATTCTTTTGACAACTATTTTAGGCCATTTTCTTTTTTTGAATGATTTAAAATATTGAGTTCAAATTTTTGATCCTTTTCAAAATCTTTTTAGACTTTGTTATTACCGTTATTTTGTCACCATCTGATCTCCAAATGCACTTTACAGTTGGGTTTTTATCTGATATTGTGGTTTCTCACACTCTTTTTATATTAAATCAAACATCATTAATAGTTTTATATCAGTCATAAAAATATGTTTTAAATTTAGTGTCACTTTAGTCATTACTTGCAAACAAGACTTAATGATGCACCTTTAGTCTTAAGACTGGCAACAAAGCCGTTCACTAAGTCCCAAGCTTTACAATAAAAAGTCACGACTTTGCGTTTAAAAATCAAAAAATCATTTATGATGCAATAAACCACAATAATTGTGAATAACGGGTTAATTTTGGGTTTAATACAGAAGTAAAAGCAATCTGTCAAGACTGTGATAAAAAATAAATCAAAAAATTCAAATTGAGCAAAAATCAAAAAAAAATATACGTATAACAGTCCCATCTCCGTTTCCCTGAGAATACCACCTTTATTTGTGAATCGCAAAACAAATGACTACTCAACAACAATCAATTATATCTCAACTATTACATTAGCTAGCAATTTAAATTAACATGTAATTTTTTAAACGTAGTATTATTTTTAACTTTTTATATTTTTCTTTTTTCTTTTGCCTTTATAGGCGTGTTAGCATTTTTTTTCTCAAGAGAACACTTCTTAAAGGCTTCACAAGCTGGTATGATATCCTGGGCTGTGCCAATGGTTTTATTGGAATCAAAATAAATTTTGAAATAGCCAAAATGCAGTTTAGCTTTTTGTCGTAATTTTGAAATAGCAAGTTTGTTTTCTAATATAGCGTTTTTAGTGTTTCGTTGATTTATTGACTTTCCACAATCACGGACAAATTCGCGAGAGGAACGATCATTATGATTGAATGGTGTCATAATTGCATTAGTATGCCAATAAACATCTTGGCTATTTTAAAAAATTAATAGCATTTTATTTTTGTAGTTTATTTCAGACCCCCGGTGTTGTTGGCTTGACCTTTTGAAGTTGTAAATGATGATTTGCCTGCTCATTTTTAGCCACTCGATCAACATCAATAGAAAAAATCCCAGAATTCCAAAAACCTGACTTGAAATTGTTTATTGTAAAGGCTTTATTGGAAGCATTTTTATAGATTTTCTCAAATAACCTTTTCTGTTGTGGTGAAGTGGTTTCGTATGACACCAAATCCTGTATTTTTTTGGTATCAAAATACTTTTAAGGGCCCAAACACAGCAACTTCAAGAGGCTGTGTGCTATGTAGTAAGAATGATGGCAGTTAGCTAGCCCAGACATTTAATATCAAGCTTTGAATTTGAAGTTATCGTCAATGTTAGTCTTTTGTTGGTTCAAAAAGTCAACAAACTTCACAATGTAGGATCCTAAGGTTTAGTTTCCGGCAAAAACACATTGTCAAACCATTCCTTGAAATTATGAGAATTTAAGAAGCCATCAAAAAAACATGGATAATTTAAATAAGGAAAGTCTTTGCCAAATCATTTACCTTGAAGGTTTTCCCTCGTGAACACTACTAATGGCGTTAAGCGGCGACTAGCAGCATTTTCACATTCAATAATTGAAATCCAAGCTTTCAAATCACTTTCAAGTACTTTAAAAAAGCTTAAAACAACAGATCTAATCACTTCGCTGCGTTTGGTCTTACCCTCCCAAATTCCTGTTTTGCTAACATTGTACACCCAGGTTAAACTGATCATCAACTTTTTTCATGACGCTTTTTAACCCGAAAAGTAATCACGAATACCTTCTTCTTTGACACGCCTCTTTTTAATAGACTCTACTTTTTGTGACAAATTTATTTTAATTTATGGGTGTTGATTTATGAAGCGGTCCACTTATTCCTTACCGAAGGGGATCAAGTCATCACCATGCTGAGCTATAGCTTCTGCAAATTGTCAAACATCAGGTTCCTAACAGGCATAAAAACATATTCTCTGTTAATAATGCATTTTGCAATATTTCTTTTCTGCTTTTTACAACATTATTGAGTTTTTTTCCTTTACTGTGTGGATACATGTTGCTCGCTTCTGACGGTGCCGTAACGCTGATGGAGAAATTCCACTAAGACAATGCGCAGCTTTCAAACTTGACGAATTAGTCTCTGTAAAAGCCAATTTTTAAAATTATCTACAATCAGTATTTTTAGATGCTATAGTTAAAATTTCATATGATTTGAATTAGATTTATAAGTGTTAAGTTGAAGTTTTATTTCTATCGATGATAATTTTGATAAAGTTTAATGACCAGTGGTGTTATCAAGGGAACGGAAATGGGACTTATTACATTATACATATATATACGTATATATATCAATAAGATACGTTACCTTTCAAACACTAGAATTTGAAAAGTTTTAACCACATAATAGAAGTAATAGTTGTACTATCTTAAGACATTTCTCAAATATAAAGAGCCTGAAAAAATTCATAGAATGTCAAATTCAACTATATACAACAATAGGCATTCCAAATCCAAATAAAAATTATACCGATATCTACTTGTAAATTTTATGAATTTTGATATAATCAAAATTTTTTCATAAAACTATTTTGAACTCTGAAATTCCAAAAATTTACTGTTAATATTATTAGTGACGTAAACTGGATATTTATTTGTTTTCAGTAGTTTTAACACTGAAGCCTAAACTTACTACTTTTGATAAGTCGGTAATTGCGTAAAAGTTTTGCACTTTATTGAATCTGAGAAGCACAGAATAAAAAAGCTTATAATTTCGCAATCAATTCATGATTACAGGTTAACTTAATGAGCTACTAATACTATCACATAAGGTCAAGGGTCAAAACCTTCAAAACAAAATATCACTTATCAATAATTCTAGATAGGTAGTAAATCTGTTTATAGTCCTTACATCATATAGTTACATAAGGAAAATAATAATAACAAAAATATACAAAGAAGCAATTGACTTCAAAAACATTTGTTTCTATAAAAAGTAATAATTCTGTTGAAACAAAAAAATATTATACTTCTATGAATATATAGATTTAAGACAAGACATGCTAGAGCAATGCCATAACAATCTGTGTCAAGACCCAGAATGCGTTACTAAAACTTTCAATGAGTTCGAACCCCAAGGTTAGACGTACATGGGAAAGTCTAAGTAGCTATTCAACCTAGATTAAATAACGTATAAGCAGGTGGAGTCAATAATTGAATTTCTAGACTAATTTTATTTCATAATATATATTTGCAAAGACTACACTATTTGCTTTAATATATGCAAACTAGAAACTATGTGATGTAAGAACAATAAAAAGATTTTTTATCTATGCAAACTAGTCTTTGAACAAGTAATTACAAGATGTAGCACTTCTATTGTTACATTTTTTCAATATAAATTGTTTAGACTCAATCTCAAAATCAATACTTTTTTTTTCCAACCACAATACATAAAAAAAAACCTTATTGTTTTTTCAAACACAAATAATTCTACTCTACAATACTTGTTTTTATTTTCAGTAAAATGTTATATGTTAATTTTTGCTTGAAAATGAAGAAAATTTTGTTGTAAAATTGCATCCATCATAGGGCACACTGTGGAACAATCTATGAATATCTGAGATCACTTGAACACCCCCACAAAATCACTACAACAAATGCAATCAAAAACATTTCATATTTAAAGAAGCTTTTTGATGATTGCAAACAATAACTGATACGTTACACTTAAGTCTACTCTTTAGAAACAATGAAATCACCCATTAAACCTGAACTATGTGGTAAACTTCAAATTCACCAGTATCTATAATACTCAAAAGACAGAATTACAACTTTAAAAAAACCGTTAACAAACAAAAGTCAAAGGAAAACGCAATTACAGTTTGCCCAAGATCATATGAACGAGGCAATGGAATATTGAAAAAAAATTGATGTTAAACTTAAACAGAGGTTGACAAAACCACAAGCTGACTAAACCATGTTTTTTTTCACAACGATCACCTCGATTTTCACATTACAATCGCTTTATTTCGTGCCCAACAAAACTATTATAATAGTTTTTATTGGATTATGATGAGAAATGAAAACTACACAAAAAAATATGTTTAAAATGCAATTGCCGAAGTAGATAACGGGATGTCTAAGTGTAGAGCTGCAGCGAAGACTGGCGTCCCGCGGTCAACCATAGTCGGTCGTCTTTCAGGCTGTCAAGACACACAAACAAGCCGTGCAAATTGAAAAAAGCTTTCACTAATTCAGAAAAGAGGTCTTTGTAAGTAGGTTTTAACTTGAGCTGCTGTGGGCTCAAGCAGCTTAAAAATTTGGAAGACAGGTTAAAGAAAATGAGCCCTAATAGAAAAAAACTATATATCCTAAAACTCACAAAAAGATAACGTTCAAAAATAGTTAAGGATCTTCAACGGTATGGTGTAAAATAAGTCATGATGTACGGATCGGTTTGCAATTTCATGTTTCCTGTTTAAAGTCAAATAACAAGAATGAGCAGAGAATCCGCAATTCAATGCTCAAATTTATTTAAAAGCGCTTGAAAAACATTTTGAACTTGCTATGACGGGCAATTTCATGGCCTTCCAGCAATATAACGCTTTAATTTACATAGCCAAAAAAGTCAAAGAATAGTTAAAAACTCAAATTTTTGAGACGATTGTTTGGCCCGCATCAAGTCTCGATATAAACTAAACCAAAAATATTCAAGATAAAATATAAAATACCAATAAATTTTTTAGAAATTTTCTAAATCCATCAAAAAGAATTTTGGTCTTATATGACAATAGATAAATGGATTGTTAAACCATATTTTTCAAGTATACCAGGAAAAATAAAAGTTTTGTTAAAAGTAGAATATGGTCATAAAAAACGGTAAAAATAAGTTGATAGCTTATATTTGTCATTAAAATCTAAATATGTGTTTAATATATTTGTTTATTATTTTGGTGTCGAGAAACAATATTTAGGTATTAACATTAAAATTGTTTTAAGAAGTTTGAATCTTAGATTTAACAGTTCAAGTGCTACATACTGTAAATAAACAAGCTGGAGTTTGAAAAAAGTCTGAAAGGAAATATATTAAATGAGACCTAACACAAAATAAGAGAATTACAGGAAGTCAGTAGATGAACCAATTAGCATTAACAACAATTCTAGGCATTTAAATTTAAATCAATTTAAAATTATATTTAATCTAATTATGGTAAATTTATTAACTTATCTATGGATCAATCCCCTGGCTAATACATCGAGAAATAGTGTTAAATTACATCTTAATAAAATTTCTTGAAATTTAAGTTGGATATTCATGTTCCCAGAATACACACGTTACAAACAGGAAATAGATAACAAAATTCAGTTTTAAAAAACCACAGATAGTTATTAAAGGATTAATTAAAAACTGTAAGGCTAAAAAAAAACTGAAATGAACAAAAATGAAATGGAAATTAACTTGAAGTTTTTCATTTTTACATATTATTTTTTTTAAACTTTTTGTTAAAACCTACTACAGGCTTTTGGTTTTTGACTACTAACATTAAAATTTCAATGTATTGGCTGTATAGAATATTCCAATCATTTTTTTAAGTATTAATAAAATGGTATTTTAAAATCAACAATATCTAAAATAGTAATAAAAAATGGACAGATTTCGTGACTTTCTCGTTGATAAAATGCATTATATCTGTTCAAAAGATAACTTTAAGTTGTAAACTGAGCTTTTCAAATACAACTACATACTTTGTAGATCTTATAAAAACAGTTATTTATATTCATGCAACTTCAAAAATTGAAAAATAATTGCTTTCACTTTTAACAAGTTATTACATAAATGTGTTTAAAAAGATTTTGCATGTCCGTTTTTATATAGCTAGAAACATTTATATAAATTTTACCAAGATAAAATTGTGTATATGAAAACATAAAAATAAGGGTTTTGCATTTGTGAAGCTACGATTTTCATTTTTGTTTTGATCTTATACATTAAAATCTTGAAACTTCTAGAAACATTTTAAACCTATTATTTAACTACATTATATAAAAGTATGAATATAAATAAATTTAAATATCAAAATGTCCCATTTTGGTTTAGATTTACAAAAATAGTTGAAAAAAAAAAAAAAAAAAAAAAAAAAAAAAAACTAGACTAGACTAAGCACTACATCTATTTTTTAGTAAATAATTTTGTATAACTCTTGTAAATTGAATGATTGGCAAAGTATGAAATCAAAATTTTAATTTTTAATTATTAAATAATGAATTTTTTATTGTAAAAAAGACCTCATTGAGAAATTATTGACGAAACTATTGTTGCTTAGAACTGGGGTAAAAAAAAAAAAAAAGTATAAAAGGCTGTGAATTTCTTTTTCGTAAACTTGACCAATATAATTTTGGTTGATCCTAGTTTCAACTATCAATGATTCTAGTGACAAGTTCCTATTAAATGCGTTTAATGTTATGGTGTTTCATCAGCTTAAAGGTTTCGTGAAAAACTAGTTAACATCATGCCACCTATAATATAGTTGTTCTAAATAAAAGGCTAGCTTTTTTTTTTTATAAAAAAATTTGTAAACCCCTTTTTGATCAAAATAATGAAATTTACTTGGATCACCAATGGCCTAGCTAAAGTCAAACTTTTCAGTACGGTTGTGTTTTATGCGATGCTCATCGTTTAACAAAAGTTACAGCATACTGTGTTAAGTCTAAGATATCGTTACAGTTTACTGCGCACGAAGTTTGGGTCTTGATAGTGTCACGATAGAAAAATCCCCTACATAGACTTGCGTTCATGCATGATAAGTATTTATTTAGAAATTTATATGATCAAACACTAGAGTGTAAATTTTACTTGGGAGTAGCGGTATTGAAAACTATTTGGTTTTTGAGATAAAAGATCGGATCTACACTTCTAAATGGTAACTTAGATGGTGTTTTATATTGTTAAATGCATTGTCAATCTTTTGTTTTGGAAGTTTGAGAGACTTTCCTAAGTCTCATAGTTTGATATTCGGGGTGAACATGTTATCATTGCACCAAAGCATACATACTACTTATATTTTATTATTATCGGTAGGTAACTATATCCATCCATATACTATGAGTTTTTCCATAGCCATAAAAGGTGTGACAATTTAAGGTTCATATTCTCTCAACGGTTTAATCGTAGTGAATTTATGTAATATCATGCATAGAAAATCACACTATTTTCGAGTTTAGAGTGTCACTACAAACTACACATGAGTTTCCATTCAATATGTACAGTCATAAAGTTTGGAATTGAATTATGAAACGTCGCGATTGAAATCGGATAGTCGTTCTACTTATTGTACTTTTTTTTTTTTTTTTTTACCTAAAAGCCATGGATTCAAATCGTTATTTTAGAGACGGTATTTTCAATATTTTTTGTCGTAATAAGCCAGTCCTTGTGGAGAATTTCTTATTGCGTCATAACTATTAAAAAAAGTCTTGATAAATTCAATTATTTTTGAAGTATTAATCATATTTCTAGAATTTTCAGTAGAATTTTTAGTAATTATACTTAGCAGTGACCAATGTGTAATCTAGTTCAAGGTCTCAAATTTCAAAAAGGTTTTGATTAGCATTTACTTATAGTCCAAACTTGAAAGTCAATTTACGTTGTATTACATACGCGATTAGTTTGGGACTTGATTGAAAGCTATTTTTTCAGTTTGTGAGATTACTACGTAATAAAAAATTTTATAACATACAAGCCGAAAAAAAAATAATTGGAAAGCTTCATATTATGCAAAGTTTTACTAAACAATCATAATTTTTATAGTAGCTATTACGATTTATTGATAATTTTAGTACCTATAATGTGTACAATATATACGCTGTTATGGCTACTATAGTTTCAATTAATCTAGGTTTTAGAATTGATTTCCTGTGTGCAGATATCTATTGAGCCACTAAATGTAACAAATATCGGTAGCCATAAAAAGCCAATTTGATTTTTTTTTTAATTTTTTTATATTCTTTCATGAATTTTTAACATTTTATATTACAGAAATTAATTAAGTAGCAATCGAGAATTTCTGATTAATTCACTATTTTGTAAATATATTTTTTCAAATAATATTAAGCTATATCAAAATAAATAGCATTCCAATTTTCTAAAAATAAATAAAATATAGAAAAGATAAAATAACTATTTAGTGTGGTAAAATACTATTACTGAAACAAAAAGTAAACAAAGTCGCAACTTATTAAAATTGATGATATTCAGCAGTTTCTTTTTTCGCACGTAACTAAACTCATAAAGAACATATTGCTCTAAAATGTGATAATTAGTAATGTAAATTGATATAACTATTTCAGAAACTTAATGAATATTATGGAAAATCAATTTTCTTTTATTTTTTTTATTGATTTTTTTAAATTTTTCTGATGAGAAAAAATTTTTTTTTGTACTACTACAATTATTACTAAATGAATAACATATCAACAATCTTAAATTTAACAAATTGATTATTGCTTCAAAAGATTTTAAATTTGTTTTTGCAAAAATATTTATTGCTTAATTCAAATTAGTAAAAATAGAATAAATTTTCAATTATAGAAATATTTTTAATCCAAAATTTATTGACGGGTTTAGCTAAACATACAGTAGTCAAACAGAAAAACTTATTACTACTCAAGTAAGTTTTAGGGGTGTTGAAAAGATTTATAATTTATCGAGATATACGTTACCAAATAGTATTAAAACCAAATTATACTTATCAAGTATAAAAACTTATTTATTATAGTAGCAAAGTAAGTTTAACAAACTTTACTACCCTTTGTCATTATTACTTATTATCTGTTTTTTATTTTGTTTTTTGATTATTTGAGTTATGCAAATAAAAAAGTATGATGTAAATTTATTAGAGAATTATTTGATTTTCTATTACTTTATAGTAAAAGATTGAATTTTCACATGTCTAATATTCAAGTCTATACTACAATAAGAGCTTACATGGCAATTAATACTTAGTAGTGTATTGTATTTTTTTTAAAAAAAACAATATTTATTCAAATAAAAAAAGAATTAAATTTATTTTTATATCAAAACATAATAACAAATTACAAAATATTATTAGTTAAAAAAATTATCAAGAGTAAGTCGCAAAATCGCATACTCGAATATGTAATTTAATTTTTTTTGTAACTCAAAAACTGCTATTGACCTGTAAATTCAGTATTAAAGTCTTTTATGGGTTTTGTGAAATGAAAAATTGCTCATATTATTCTATTTCAAAAAAAGCACAGTATGTTTGACTTTGGCCTAATACCTTTTGTGATGATAAAATAGTGAGTACAACCAGCGTACCAAGTTTATATGTTGTTAATTATGAAGAGTTGTTAAAATAAAATAATTTAACGCAATTATACCAACAAAAAAATTGAGAATTGAAGCAACTAAAATAAAAATGATCAAGGCGTAGTCACCGGTTTTTGGTTTACTCTTATTCTATTTACTTAATGTTTTTTTTTAAATAAATCACAACTAGTTTTAATGACAATCGACTAATATACAAAATATTCAATAGTATCCAAATTTGTCAAAACAAGTTTGTTATCAAAATATAGATTAATTTATTTGATAAAACAGCTTTTATTTTCATGTTTGCATGTGCGAATATGATATTTACAAATAAATATATTTATAGCAATTATCTAAGAAAATTTAAACAAAAGATGTTCTCTTATTTCAAAACTTATTTTCTCAAACTTTTATTTAAGCACATGTAGTTATTATATTAACTGTTAAAGTTCTTTCCAAAGTGTTTGTTTTTTTTTTACTAATAAAAAAATATGATAGTATTTGCAAGCCTCAAGACTAATATATTTTTTCATAAAGATTTCAAAAAACCAGTAAAATGACAATTATAATTAGAACTCGATTACAGAATTATTTCTTTTATAATTGAAAGGCTCAAATTTCTCACTTTTTGCTTAGTGTTAGGTGACATTACATTTGCCATCGTGTCAAAAGTGCCTGACTCGGCTCAAACTAACGGGCTTTCAAACCCAGCGCTGAGATGATCAACATTAATACTTTCATAATGCAGCTGGCTTTCCTTTTTTGCTGAAGTCACTTGTTTGAATTAACATCTGGAAGTCAGTTACGGCCATTCTTCACTTTGCTTTGATCAAGGATTCATGTTTATAGCTCAATTAGTTTCATGGAAGTCTCGTGGAACAAAATATTTTTAATTTGATTTTAACAATTTATTTTCAATTGTAATTATTTTCAGTGTTTAATATCTAGTTTACCATTTTTAAACCAATTTTATATTTAAAAATTTATTTTCTAGAAACGATAGAACTGTCTCAATCATCTCCTGAATAATGAAATTCCAAAATTCACATGCACACTGAAACATATGCGTTCTATTAGCTGAATCGGTCTTTTTTTAATGTCAAAATGTTGAAAAAAATATTTAAATTTTTTAGAATAATCCTCGTTGGTGTTATAAAAATAAAATATATAAAATAAAGATATCATGCAATGATTTGAATTTTATTGTAAGGAAAATGGTTTTTGAAGCCCTAGTCTTATAAATAAGAGCGGTATTCTATTGAAATTTTCTAAACAACTTTTTTTCAATCTCGTTAAAGAAGTATAACATTGCTCTTTTTTTTTTGTTGTTTTTGTGTTTGAATGACTTCTCGCAGTATTATTAGTGTTAAAAAAATCATTGAGCGCAGTCACGACCAATTTTTTATAGTATCTTTAGATTCTTTAAAGAGAAAACCATGTTTGAATGGGTTATTGTTATACATTATATTTCTGTCAGAAAATATGATATCTTTGAAGTCTCCCGATACGACATGTTTTTTAATTGATTCAAACTAGTATTTTTTGCAAAAAGGTTTCAATATAACAATTTTGTTACTGGAAATTTTTTTGATTAATACATCGAAACTGGTATTATCCTTGTTCACCAGTAATAAGAGCTCAAAGCTCAAGATGTATTTTACACGGCAAAAGAGCTTTTGTTAAAATAAAAAAAAACACTTTTTTGAGCTGTAAATACGATGAAATTACGATGGAATGTCGATGTTTTAAGATCGAGGAGGAAAAAAACAAAAAAAAAAATAAAAGTGAAGGAAAAAAGAATAAAAAAAGGAAAAACGTAAAAATCTTGTTCAGATCGAAGTTAGGAGGAGCTGTAAGCATAGACCTCAAAAGACCATTTCATGCTATCTAAAAGCTTTGTTCAGGCTACCGTAGTTTCATGCAATACTTAAAAGACCGTAGATGCAATATGCAAACTGTAAGCTTGATCATAACAAACTTGTCTAACCCTAATCGGCTACAAGCATAAGCACATGTATTTTTTCACTAAGTTTATATCGCTAAAAACAGTGCATACAAGGCTAACGTGGATCTTGAAAGTTTAAATGCAAACAGTACAAACACAGGTTGATGCATCAAAATCTAGATGCGTTTAACGGTACTAAATTGCTCAAGGGTTAACCCGATTGCATCTAAATCTCAAGTTTTTAAGTTTACTTAATTTTTTACTTCAACAGTCCATTACAGCTTTGTTTGGCAGTATCTTATAAATAGCTATAACAAGATTACTTTTAAGTTTTGTTCCTTGTTGTTTTGTGTTTGCTCTTTGTATCTATTTTTTGAAGGTTACCCATGAGTTTTATCCAATACGAGTTGCTAAAATAAAGCAGTAGAATCTCTTGGCCTTCTTGTTTTTTGGTTAGTATATGAGATTGAATAATGTGAGATCTTAGCGACGTATCAATAATCATCAGCAGTGTAAATTCACAAAGAAAAAGGTTATATGAAGTACATCTGGTTAGTAATAATCTATAAAATATTAGATCTCTATGTATAACCTAAACAATACATAGATTCCAAAAAGAGCATTAAACATAATAAGATGAACAAAAGACAGATTTTAGATTAGTACGAAAAAAAGTTATTTCTGAAAGCATTGAATTTCCATATTCATTAATTATTTATCAACTTTTTTCAGTTATCGGTTTTGTTTTTAACTTTATCAAGTCTGTTGTTGTTGTTGTTGTTGTTTTTTCTTACGGCTACATAATATGCTATTTAGCATGTTTATTCATCACTATTACATACAAGTATGAATAACACCCCATATAAATAAAATTAATACAGGTTTTTTTAAAAGATTCTGACTATTCTATAAATATTTTATTCAAAAGTAACTTTCAAAGCAGACGATTCAAAGGCTTCATGTTGAATGCAAAAGTTTTAATAGGTTCTGCTCTCAAACAAATTACTCAATATAGGTAAAATAGAAAAAAATAATAAAGCACCACATCTAAAACTATTTTGCTAATAATATGTCAGTTTATTAGACTAAAGTTTAAGTTTAACTTTTACATGAAAGTGCTTACCGTTAAATTTGAACCTTTTACTTTTTTTTGTATAAATAAAAGGCATTGAAATCTTCATTTGTTTTGTTTGTTTGTTTTTTTTTGATTAAAAATGCTTTTATTCAAAGATAGCTAATTCCTTTAATTTTTTTCTGAAAAAATTCTAATATTAACGTTATTGGAATTGCTAAAAGTTAGTTGAGCAGGCTTCAAATGTTTTTTTACTGAGTTTTGACTTCAAGCAGCTCAATAACAAAAACAAAAGGATTCGAATTGAAAACTAGGGTATACAATAGTTTGATTTCCAAATTTAATTTTTTTTTTTTTTTTTGAAATCGGCTTTTGTGGTAATTTGCTGGTAGATTCAGCTGCTTACTTAGCTAAACATCCATGTTATGCCATGTTAGTTTTTCGTACCAATAAATATTTATGTAGCAAACATGAAAGAAAACGCCTTAGTACTTCCTTCACAAGATCTGCAAAAAAAAATTTGAAAGCCTTTTGATTACATTATTTGCTTAAGCCTTGACTCTTGTTTTCTTTTTCTTTTTTTTTTATTGATGTACTTTTATCAAAAAACTGTGACGTGCTTAGACTTTCTTGGTGTTACACAAGCTATACAAAGAATAGAAGACAGGTTCAAGACCCTGAACCCTTGTAAATTAGGTTATTGTTTGTTTTTGTTGAAAAGAAAAAAATAAAAAAAGCTTAGCTTCCATGAGCTTTCCTGAGACACCAAGAAAATATGCACGCCAGCGTGTACTAGGGTCTATGCACAACACCAATATCTTTTTTTCTAAATTTCAAATATCATAAGCATGCAACTCTTGCTCTTTTCCCTTGTATAATAATAAACAAAAAAACCAGGTTACTTACATATTGGCTTGTGTTCAGATTTCAAAAAGTGTGCGTAGGTTACTTTTTTAACAATCAAAATTTATTCGATAATTATGTTTAACGTACTCTAAATAAAAATCATATTCTTTGTAGGCAAGAGTACTTGTTTGCACGTCAGAAAGCGCGTTAACGAAATGATTTTAAATGAGCCTTGCTTGTCATTTAATAAAATCAGATAGGCAATCTTAGAAGTTTTAAACCCAAGCATGACAATACTGTCAGAAAATGAAACAGTATTTTTTTTTTTTAATTAATATTGTATTTGCTTGTGTATTTGAGATAAAAACTACCTAGAAATAATAACTGCTTGATAATTTATTTATCATCCCCTAGTAAAGTTGCTGACCCTCTATGATGCACGATAAAAATTCTTATGCTAAAGACTTCCATGTTGAACATTGGATCTACAAACCCCCTGTTTAATTTAATGTATATAGTTGTCAGTTACCCGGTAAAATTCATCAGCATTATGTCTAAAAAATGTACGTCTCGGTTTTTTCAGGACTAGGGTACGGGGATAGAGAACGTAGGAAGATATGATGTCATTAAAAAAAAACATTAATGAAACAGGAAAAACAAAAACAACCCAGTTTGCCTAATACTACCCGGTGTATCGGCTTGAAATTTGAACAACATATAAGGGAGATTCATTTCACAACCGAATTTGATAAAAAAAACAACAACATTTTTTTTCTGTTTCAAATTTAACCCTCTTAAAAAAGCCCTAAGTGTGATCATGTGATAAAATCAGGTTAATCTTATTAAAAATTTGCATTTTACACTGTAGATACTAAATTTTATTTTTAAGACTACAATTGACTTGACCAGTTGTTGTATGTTCTTACAGTATAGCAAAATTTAAGCGAGTCCTGTTTTTTTTGAAGTCAATCTAGTACTCATAAAATAAGAGTTCAAACTTATGATAAAACCATGGCATGCTGATCTGGCATTTGATGGCCCAGGCTAAACGTCTATCCCAAGTGTATATCAAAAACTACACATAATTGTCACATAGTCTGAAATAAAATTGCTCGTTTATTTTGATCATCTCTCACACTTTTGTATCAAATCGCATGGGATTTGAGCACTTGAGAAAACTTGAATCCAAAAAGAAAAGTTTATAACAAATTTTTAAGTGATCGACAAAATTGATAGACATGTTTAATGTATAAGTAAGTTATTATACTATTTACCTAGTTTCTAACGAACACAAAAAAAAAAAAAACGACATTTGGCTAGGAGACAAAACAAAATATCAAAATTCTTTTCAACAAGATCGGCAGAGGAAAAATCGCCTCGAGACGATAGCTCATAAATATTTTGCTTTTCATAAGCATTTGCATGGTATCCCCAGTGATAGTCTATTTGGTACTGCATTCACTTGGAGGGGTTTGAAAATTAAACATGAAAGTTCCAAAAAATAAATTAAAACACTTACTACATTAAAACAGTTTACTAGGAGCTTTTAAAGGGGTAAGAAGAAAAGAGAAGGAAAAATTCGCTGATTTTTAACAAATTCTGGTCTTTATACATATTTGAATTCATGGGGTTGCAATTGCACTTACAAGTAACCCAAAGTTAGCATAATACTTTATCTGTATAAAGCAAAGTACCTGATATGAGGAGATATTATTACTATTGGATACTACCGCACCTTTTAGATAGCATGAAGCCCTTTTTTTTTTTTTTTTTTTAGATGATTAGTACTTGACCAAGTAACATTTCATGGATATGAATAATATTTGAAATGCTCTATCACGGTAGTATATATGATCGTTGATCCTTTTTGTTTTAAAAAGTGTGTTGAGACTAAAGGGTTCTATAGATTGTTTGTAAGAGATTTCGCTTTAGTGATACAGGTGTTGATAATCTCAAACCGCGGCATTCATCAATGGTAGACATGGAGAATCATTACAAGACTGCGACTAGACTCTGGAATACTGACAAACCCTTAACTTATTGTCAAGCGATGAGTCCTAGCCTTTTGTGTTTAGACTGTTGATGTACCGATCGATGGTAACCTGCTTTAAGGGATGGTCAGACACTCAAAAATCAATAAGCCACAAAGTAGTCAACTATACCATGTGTAGACCAACTATACTAGCAGAGGATTAGCTGGTGCGTTAAGCAATTTAGGTATGAAAAGGTAATAATGCCACGGCGCAAGAGCCACTAGGTGGCATCTTTGATTGTCCATATCCAACGTTTTGTGGAGCTACCCAAAAAATTATAGTTAATAACTGGGATTTGTCAGTAAGGAAACAAAAAAAAAGAAAAAAAAAACTCTGGTTATGAGGCCACTGATATTCTTAAAATGATTGGAATCCATGTTAGGCAGACAGTTTGGATTCTGAATTAGTCACTGAATTGATTGGCTTCTGAACGGCACGTTAAGAAAAAGGCTTACCTATTTTGGTAGGTTCTTTCATGAGTTTCAAGGCAGTATTTTAAAGTTACGTGATCTTGTCACTCGCAGTCCTGATAATATTTTTAAGTACTGAAATATATGATTCAGGTTTAGAAGCAAAAGGATTGGATTGGCAATTGATTTAATGTTTTATCCATGATTATCAATGTTTTGAAAGCAAAATAAAAAATAAAAAAAAGAGCCTTAATATTTGCATATTATGTTTATTTTGTAACATTTTACTGCAAATATGATAACCAATACTTACTACACACTCAATACTACCAACAAAAGGCTTTCGCTACCTGTGGCTATTGTAAGATACTATAAAATAGGTGGTGTAGAGAAGTGAATTCTGTCTGCTTAGTGAATAGCACATAAAATTTACTAAGAGAAACAAACTACCTTGCAACCCTGGATGATTTTGTAGAAACTTGACACGAGAAGAAATGGTGAGTGATGAAGATGTTGTTCTCGAAACTAAAACGAAGGAATTAACAACCGGGCGGTAGATAACAATAATATTTATGGTTTGAAGTGAACAGTGCAGAGCCAATTAGGGTTGGAAAATATATTTTGAGATTTAACGTGTTCTCCTTGTTTTATGGCTAAGCATGAGATCTTGGTGCACCAGCAGTTTCTAACAGCATGCTCTACCAGCCGCCTAGATTCAATAACGCCTTCACGTAACCTAATGTTATAAACGCCATCAAAAGCGCGAATAATTATATAGTATAAACTCACTGTTTCAAATAATTTAAAATTTATCTATTTGCCAATGTACATTAAGTAGTAAATAGCTAAACCGGATGTGTTATGAAAATCCAAAATGCAAATCATGAATGCAAAGACATTGAAAATGAAAAAAAACAACAACAACATACAAACATTAACATCAAGAGTCAAATAAAAAAAGCACATAGTAGTGCTTCTACTAGATGTCTAGTGTAAAGTGCAACAAATTAGAGATGATGGTTGTACTGGTAATAAATGATGCTCTACATAGAGCCGTAGCTGTTTTGTGGTAAAGAGTTGGGAATCAACATAGTCGTTTCTATTGTCGAAAAATCATCCCCTGGTTGTTCCTTAAGAGGTATGCTGGAAATTTTACGTAACTTGCCATGTTGTCCAGGCTCAATGCTAGAAGAAGTAATGCTGTCAAAGATTTCTGCGTCGTTTTCAAGATCGCTAATGCACTCATCATCAAGAAGGTCATAATTATAACCGTTAAGAACATTACCGCTAGCATGATTGGTATGGTGATAATGAAAATGTGGAGTTGTTGGGAAAAAGTTTTCTTCTTGTTCGTCGGAGTAAATGAGCCACTGTATAAAAATGGTTAGGTCAAAGATGACCGTGCCAGCAGCGCCAAGTAGAAACGGTAGCTCGTTAAGCAAAAACTGTCTCTTAGTATGACCTGCGGGCACAGGCGCAAGTAGGATTGAAAGAGAGTAAGTAGTGTTACCCGTAAGCGCGGCGAGAAAAAGCATAATTGATGTTCCTGATGTGGATTTGCGCTGATAATTTTTGTAGATTTGAGGTAAGCGCGATGTGAGATAACAGCAGGCACAAAACCAAGAAATTACGACGCCAACGGTATGAGTTGAGGAAGAGAATTTTGAAATGGCGCTTCCTGCGGCTGCGACAGCAGTTATCGAGGAGGAAGCCGGCGCAGGAACAGGAGCCGCACGAGCCTTGCTGAAGGAGGCGAGAAAGGAAGATGTAACTAATGACTTGAGATTGTTGAAAGAAGACGAGCGAACCGTTACAGGAATAGAAAGGGGTTTGGTGTTCTGGATAGCTACGTGATTGCTGGTAACAGTCTTAATGTGGTGATTATTGTGCGTCTTATGCAAGTGATGAAGTTTTTTGAGCTTTGTGTAATAGTAAAATTGACCAGTGAGAATCAGATCAACACAAAGATAATAGCCTGCAAGAACTATTTGAAAAGGCATTTGACCTGTAAGCAGGGAACCTACAAAGTTGGTAAAGTCCCCGAGGAACCAGTTGGCGAGAAAACCCAGTGAAAGACCTTCAACAGACTTGTTTCTGTGGTTTTCAAGAATTTGGGGAAGCTGAGCTCCAAGCCACGCGATGACAGAAATGTACCCAAAGGTCCAGGAAAGTGCGGCTTGGCGGGTGTAAATGCAGGAACCTGTAAAGTAGGCGATCCAGCGAACCAAGGGTTGGCCGTCGGAGGAGACTAACGGACACCCATTAAGAGTGGAAGCAATAGAATTCATGATTTAAAAAAAAATAAAGATTGTGAACATGAAGAAGAAGAGGAAGAGGAAGAAGAAGAAGAAGAAGATAAGGACGCATAAATCTTGTATATTTTTTTTGAATTGCTCATACTTGTTTAATATGCTAATTGATTTGACAGCTTTTTAAGGTTTGCGGGCAAGAGATAAGACTAAAGATAGGATAAGGGTTATAGTGGATAAAACTGTTGTAGCCACGTGAACAAACTGCCAAAGGCGCAGTCTATTTTAACCAAAAAGCCTGGCAGGTACGTGAGAGTGCCGGTTTGACTGAAGACCATCAAGAGGTTTAGTTAAAAAAAAAAAGAGGTAAGCATTAAAATAGAGCATCCATGACAGCTTGTTCTATTGACTAATAAATATAGTAGTCTATGGAAGTCAAATTTAATCACACAGGAATATATATTAGTTTAAGGGCCATAAGCTAAAAAACCAACTAGTCGGTAATATATATGAGATCAGAATTTTCCACATGTTGGATTTTATGGCTGCAACTGTAAATCCAACACAGCGCATTTCAGAGCGGTGCGTGAATCTCGAATTTTGACCGGAAAGACACAGTATGTACTAGATGTTCATTGATGACTCTATTAGGAATTGTAAGGCTGAAAAAGGTTGTAGATGATTCTCAAGGTTTGGGATTTTGCTATTTGTTTGTTTACATAAGCACATTAATTAACTGATATCAAAGTTAAAAAAAAATATTGATAAAGAAAACTAGGAGGGAAGGATAGTAAGGAGGGTAATCGGTAGCAGTAAGACGAGAGGGAAGCGCCCAAATCAGTGACTTCAATGAAAAAAAAAAAAGATATAAAAATGGGTGTAGAAGAAAATTATTTAAAACAATGAAATTTTTTTTTCTTTAATTAGCAAAATATATGTGTTTTTTTTTTTTTTAAATATATTCGCAAAATATCAATCAGTGATCGATACAAATGAAGCCTTGCAAAGTCAAAACAGTGTGACAAAAAGGAGGCTTTTAGAATCTCAGATATTTCTCTAGTACAAGTTAGGGCACAAAATAAATAGTAAGACTGTATATGTTATTTTAATTAGTATATGATGTCATGTATGCAAAAATTTATATTCATATTTCCTACAGTCGTAAATATTAGAATCTTAGGCAGTTAGCAAGTTAACAATGCCAATAATAAAAAATAAAAATTATTACCTGAATGACCAGTGATTTAAATTTACATAATTTTTGATGTAACAGATTTCCAAAACTATTATTATTATTTTTTTTTTAATAGAATTTGAATCATTTTGACCAAAGATTAAGAAAAAACAATAGCCGATCATGAAAGAAGATTTTAAACAGCTTTGCAAGACTAAAGTCAAAGGTCTTTGTTTTGAAATCAAAAAAAATAATCACTAGTTTGCAAGTTAAACAATCATTATTATTAAATTTATTCATGAATTTAAAATATATTGTTATCATTTTTGACTCGAACTTAGTAAAATGCAGTATAGGGTCTACAATATGATAATATTATTATTGCTATTTGACACTTGTGATTAACTTTATATATAAAGATTTACTTACAAAGAGTTATCAATGAATAGAAAGCAACTAGGTAGCTCTCGTAACACAATAAAATACAGGTTATAAGCACAAAATAAAAAAGGCTTGCTTTAATTCAATCAATCTTAAAAGTCACAAAATTTCTTAAGATCTCTAAGTTAAAGCAAAAAACCTATCCAGCTAACTATATATTCTAAAATAATTAGTTTTAACGAGTAGCAAGCAATAAAAAATCTAGCCGCAAAAACAAAAACAAAAACAAGAAAACTTTTACAAATTTTAGGTTTTAAACCAGATCTTGAAGGTTAGCGCATCGATTACAATCATAGTAATACTTTTGTATATCAGTCAAACGGTGTTGAAAACTCAAAAGTTTAAAGTTTATACGTATATTTGATGATGTATATAAAGTTTTTGACGACTGGTAGTATCATACTATATGGAACTAAAATTTTATTATAATTTTTATATTTAAATAAATTACTTGTGGATTCTAACTCTTGAATACTGTTTTAAAAACTTTTAGTCGTAATCTAGATTGAATTTTATATTTACCAACGGTTCTCAACACAAAGCCTGAACACATAAGAAGGGTTTCGATTGAAACAAACAAAATATTATGTAAGCTAATATCTAAGTAAAAAGGAAATGAATTTTTAGCATAGATATTTATCCACATATAAAAAACAGGATTAAGACGAGTTGCGAAAAACTCCCAAACCCTTCCATCAGAAAAAAACAAACAAAAGTAATCACGAGTAGTGCTATCTACGCATCATATAAAAAAAATTAACAATAAAAACTTATTACTTGTTAGAGTCTTTTAAAAACATATAGCTTACTAACTCAAAATATATTTGCAAAGACGAAGCAGTTTTCAGAAATATGAGTCAAGCCGTAATAAAGCGAATAAGCACTAGTGTAGACAAAAAGCCAAATTATATAAATCCTATGGATAAGACCTAATGTAAATTAAGGCCAGTTCTAACATTGAAAGACTGTAATAAAAATTAATAACAACTTAAGAAATCTGAATCTGAATCAAAGTCATGATTCTTTGGATCATTATTTCAGCAATAAAATTGCTATCTTAACAATTGTGTTTCTGGCTACAATATAAATTGATACAGCAAGAAAAACTTACAATCACATATTTTGCCAAATTAACGGGTGCTGGGCTCAATTATTAGATTTCTAAAACTGCACTGTAGTGACTATACAGAATAAATAATAACGCAGATTCCAGGTCTTTCCAGTTTAGAGTCTTATTATTTACAGTTAATGACTTTCTATCATCTATATGATTTTTCAAACGTCAAGCTAAAATAAAAAACTTTTTTATAATAGAAAGTTAAAAAAATAGCAATATAGTAGTGAATTTGGTAAATTTTAGTTAATTGATGTCTATATTACTTCTAATGAGCATATTTTGTTTATTGGTATGTATGTATATACTGAGTAGATGTAGTACTTATATTTGTTTTATTGTTTTTAAGCCAAAAAAAAAAAAAAATGCAAAACAAAAAAAATACCAAAAATACCAAAAATATGAAAAGAAAAAAAAATTCAATTTAAAACCATACATCTTTCTAAAAAAAAGCTTTACAATAAAATTTGTTGCGCATCAATATTTTTAAATTTTGAAGACACAAAAGTTGTCTGGAAGTAAATTGTGCTGGTGTGTGTTTACTTATTGGCTATTTTGTGTTCAAATTTTATCAATTCATCTGTAAATTAAAATGTATTGCGGCTGCTTGAAAAACATGAACACCTTAAATTAAATACATAATAAGTATAGTTATTAACAAAAAAAAAATACAAAGGCGACTTTATGACCGCATTATTTGTATATATACACGGCTTATTTTCACAAATCATTTTTAAAACTGCTACTTTATAATTGCTTTATTGTTTAAACTCTCAGCAAAACAACACAGTTGCTAAGTAAATAGTAGGATTCCAACAAAAAATTAAGTGTATTTCCTATGTTTTGATAAAATCTATATTTTCAACACCCGTTTGGTTTGTACACTATTGTGTGTTCATCTATACATAACTAAACAATTTTTTTTAGATGCCGCTTGCCAGAAAGCTAACCTAGTTCTATCACAACCTGAAGAATTTACAATTTCTACTTGTGCTTTCTAAAACAATTTATTAAATTAAACTGTAAAAAAAGTATTTATAAAATAAAATAGCTTAAGTTACATGAAGAATTATAATAGACGGTTTTGTGTGAATCGAGTTAAAAATATTGAGAAAAATATCATAGGTTTTTGATTACTATACATCCAAGTTATCTAAATTAATCCAAATTGTATCTACAAATTGCTTTATTAAGAAGTTTTTTCAGTCATAATTTATTTATTCAAAAGATACAGCAAGCTACTTACAATAAAAAAAAGTGAGGAAATAATATTTTCATCCGATAATAAAAGGCTAAATCCTAAAAATGGGTTTGAGTTAACAAAAGCGTATCCGTATTGAAAACAAATGAGTAAAAATTTAATAGAAAAAAAATTCTATTGAAATTTGAAAAGATTTACTCTAGATTTGAGATCTCTCAACTTTGGTCATAGCGTCATACCCAAGTTTGGCAGTGACATCATGTTCATATCTCAATCATCAGATGAAAATAATAAACAGTTCGTTCTGTGGGTGTAAAAAGCTAAAAACAAAAAGAACAAAGATAGGCATCAATTACAAAAATTTAAACTGTGCATTATTTTTTTAAAATAGAAAAATGTAGCGATTTGTTTACACGAAGGCTCTGATTTTTTTTTTTTTTTTTTTACAAATTCTTGGTATCTGGTTTTTGAAGACAACTCTAAGTAGCCATTAAAAAAAAAACATAAATCTGCATGTATCTATAAAAGTAACTAAGATTATATAATAGGGTTAACGTAAACCTTTTAATTTTTTTTTTGATTTTCTGTGGCTCAGCTAAGACCATTCATCATCACCAGTGTACTATAGTACATAACAGGCACATATATTGAACTTACCACATTTATCTTTAAGCTCACAGTGCTACAATCTAAGATATAAAACTTGTAACTTAATCTGACTAAAATTTTATTCTTGTTGCTTGATTACCCTAAAAGTTCATCTGTTTCATTCTAGTGATCCATATCACATAATTTGATGAAATTATTTATTTAAGTATGAGGCTGTTTTTAATGCGGCTGAATTCAAGAGACAAAAGATTAGAAGATTGGAATTTTTTATGAACCACTAGGGTCCCTTGTTAAAAGACGCCCAAACCAAATTTTTGGATATGCAATTTCAAAAAGTTTATCGTTTATGCCGTAGCTATTAGACTATTTCCACATTTACTAACTTAATAGATATATATCAAGTCTTAGTTTTTAAAAATTAAGTAAAAATTAATTATCAAAACCTCGTTATGAAGCAAAACAATCTTGTTGGTGTTTTAAAACCTTTATGAAAGCAAGTCTGTGAATATTCATAAATGAATTTTGTTTGCCAACTAGATTTCTTTTGTTGCAAATTGTTGAAACTATTAAGAGTGTTAAATAGTATTATTATAAAGCTATGGTAAAGCAACAGTACCTCAGTATAAGTACTGAATTTAATACTTATATTGAAGTAAAGCTTTGTGTGTGTTTTTGACTTTTTGTTTCAGGTCTCCAGCTGGAAAATGTACTTAAACCTCAAAACTTGATTTACGTTATAAGTATCTTAATATGGGTGAGGAAAAAGAAAACTGTGTGAATAGCAAGGGTTGTACATTTTTGTATGTGTAAAAGTTTTTTTGAAATTTTTTTTTAAATTCAGGCGCCATTTTAAGCACCTTCATTGAGGGAATCCCTATAAAGGAACTACTTCAAAACGAGGCATTACTGTGATAATGATATTATTATTCTAACTGATTTATTGGCCCGGTAATAATTTCCACTTATCTAAAGTTTTTTTGTGGTAAGAAAATATCATGATTTATTCATGTACTTTATGGAAGCTAGTTGTTACAATAATATACTTGTTGGGATTATTATTATTATTAGTGACGAATAGTTTTGAAGAAGCATCTTGCTGATCAATAAATTCAATACTAGTGTCCTGGCAAGCTGAAGTATTGTAAAAGGCTAACAACCTCTTACAAAAAACCCTGACATAGCTAATTAGTTTTTTAATATCAAAAAAAAAATCTTTATATAATTGTTACCATTTAGTTTTTAAGAGATTTTTATGTCAATTTGCTAATAATATTGTTATTATTAAATAGCCAACAAATTTATTTCAAACGCTGTTTAGTCTCTAACGTTGTTTTTGGGGAGTTTTATATTGAAGTATAATATTTTAAACGTAGATTGTATTACACTTTTATTTTATTTTTTAAAAAAAGTCTGTATATAAATATTTATTTTGTAAACGAATTTTTTTTGTTAAATTCAGTAGCTTTTAAATGTGGTCTCAAAATCAACTCAAGTTATGTCTATTAATAGGTTCAAAGTGTAACCAAATAATAGAATCATGCTGAAACGAATGATGCTACAAAATTGGAGGTCAAATTTGGGTGCAAAAATTCCAGATTGGATGAATCAAGCCAACTTTTGAAAATCAAAAATTTAAAAACCTAAATCTACTTTTGTTTTTTCAAGTCTGTTAAATATTATCAATTTGTGATTTTTTTTAACAAAACTTTTTTTCTTGATCAGTTATCAATCTGTAACCTAGTAAAAAATCAACAATCTTAATATGGTAATAAAAAAGAAAAAAAAAAAAAGCTATTTTGAACTGAAAATTTAGATAGTTCTATAATTCATGACTTGTCGCAAAATCTTCCAAGCCGCTTAGGCCAACCTTTTTGGCGTGCAACCACACAGACTTTGGATCGACAAAAGTCAGGAGGAAGTTCGATATCCATTATCAAAAATAATCAAGGAGTTTATTCAGGCATAGTTAAATCTGTCTCGCTAACCATACTTAGAATTTGCAAGAGGATTTAGTAACTAGTCTTGCCGCCCATGTATATAAGATTTTCATAGTACTGTCACTTTCTGAGCATCTCAGCAAATTACTTGTACAGGTACAATGTATATACTAGCGGTAACTATGTACCGTAAAAGTTAGAGAACAAACTAAGCAGTAGTTTCTCAGGGTCAAAATCTTAAATAGGACAAAACAAAACCTAAAAAACTAACAACCAAAAAAAAAGAAAATGTAAAAATAATCAAGAGATAGTGTGTTGAATTACAAATTATAAACCCTTGTGCTAGAGCCTTCAATATGTGCAAACCCATGTGTACATAGATACATGCAAGGTTAGCAAAAAACATTTGATCGAGATCTTATTGCTCGACCGTCAATCTGTCAATCATAGAAAACAGAGTTACAAAAGTGTCTAAACTTTATAAAAAAACCACAACAGAATTAATTACGCTGCAAAAATTGTAAGCTGTTTTAAAAGATAGTATGTCACCAAAATACTATTTTTCATGAGACAAATCTAGGCTCTAGAATAATAAACATTATTTTGGAGACCACAAAACTTTTGCTTAAAATTATGACCCAGTAGCAAACTGGAATGTAAAAAACGGAGAGCTTTTCGTACTACAACAACCAACATCAAAATGATCCAAGCTAGTACACATGTATTTTGAAACACTTTGAAATCTAGATATTTAAAGCTGGCTTTACATGTAGTGTTTGGAAGTAGAATGATAAAGTCTCGCTGATCTATATCTTTGGTGACTTTATGTTTCAACCAAGAAGTTTTCTAGTGTTTTTTTTTTGAAAAAAACTCAATAGTTGAAAGCCTCTAATTTGAATTTTTTATACAATAAATGGTAATCTCAAATAGATTATTTTTTGCGTAAATATATATATTTTTTAATTATAATTATTATAGTTTTCAAAAAAAGTTTTCTTAGAATTGAAAGTTAATAATTTTGGTTAAAAAAGCAAGTTGATATTTCTGAAGAAACGTATAGACTACATGCTGACTACTCGACAAAAAAAAAGACAAGGGGAAAACTTGATAAAGGATTAATGATTTCAAAAGGTTTGATTGCAAAATTCTAGAGTCAACTAAGTCAATAAATACGTAACAGTATTTATTATTTTAGATAGTACTGATAGTTTTGTCATTTGATTGAAGTTTGTTGTAGACAAATAAAGCATCGTTTAAGTTTTAAATGTGTCTAATAACAGGACATATTATATTTTTTTACAAGGAGAAAAGTACTTTGCAGTATATTTAAATATTGTTTTTATGGGTATTGGAGACTTGCTATTATGTGTAATATTTTGATACTGGTTTTGGATTTAGTAATTGATTGATTTTGAACAAGCCTAGATTACATAACAGCTAACATAGACCAAAACTTCTTTAAAAGACATGACACTTCAAGATTTTTACATATTTCTAGATTTGCTTTCACATCGGCACGATGATAAAAAAAAAGTTTTTTGTGAAAACTATGTCTTTTTCTAAACTTTGAAAATACAAAAAAAACATAAAAAAAAGCTTTTTAGAAAAGTTATTGAAACATTAGAAAAAGAAAAGAAATCTTGAAAAAATAAAAAAAAATATTAAAAAAGAAATGGTAAAAAAAAATAAAAAAAGAAAAAAAACATGGAGAAAAAAGAAAATAAAAAAAAGAAATATGATGAATAAAAAAAGAAAAGAATAGTATGTTCGTGAAAAATACACAAGGACGACGACAGAATATCACAAAAGCGTGATATGTGAAAATGACATGGCCAGGCATATACAAACCATGAAAAAAGCGTATAACATTAACACATTGTGAATAGGAAACCGTATATTCAATTCTTAACAATAGTAGACCAAACTGAGTGTTGTCTTTCGCTATTTCTTGTAGTTCAATCTTAACTCATAATTTAATTAACTTATTTTACCAATACTGGTAAAAATACTTAACCAAAAATTAATAAATGTGAAGAAACTAAAATGACCATGTAAAAATATATATATATATAAAGAAAGGATTTTTTCATGACTCGAAAATTTTCAATTAATTTATTATCACTGCTCTATTCATTATATTTATTCTCAAAACATCAAACTTCAATTTTTGAACCTACCATAGTTTAAATTTGTTTGTTTTAACTCTGAAAAATATATAAGTTCAAAAAGAAGTTTACAAATATCTTGAGGGCAATTCGTTCATTGTGAGTAACTCAGATAAAAAAATCATGAAATAGCGTTACTAATAAAAACAGGAAATGAAAAATACCACAAGAAACCTGCTATTAGCAGGAGTATTTATTACAGCTGTGGCCGCTACAGCGGTTGCTGAAACAGAAACTGGCATGGAATTATTTGTTCGACAAGAATCTGGATGCGTTGTGCCTCCTACGCAAAGTGAATGTATGTCTCAATGTAATTCAATCATTACCCAAATCACTGGCGTTCTTTTCGGTCTTTGTCAGCTTCTTGCTGGTCTCACTGATACTATATCTGCCTGTCTGCTCTGTGGTGCTCTCTTCCCTGTTGTCAATACACTTATTTCAGGTCTTTTATTAACGGCTTTATTGGGTTGCAATATTTCAACAAATGCTCCTTCTGTTCAGACCTGTGTCTCATCTTCAACGTCATCTGCGGCTACCTCGACATCTGCTGCCGCTTCCACGACTTCTGCTGCTGCTTCTACAACTTCTGCTACTGCTTCTACAAATTCTGCTGCCGTATCAGCTGCTGTATCTGCAAACATTGATCTTAATGGCAACTGTGTTGAAGCTCCCGACCAAGCAACTTGTACATCACAATGTACTAACATTATCAACCAAGTTATTGCAAATCCACTGAATGTTTGTACCCTTCTTGGAGGTTTGACTGATTCTATTTCAGCCTGTTTGCTTTGTGGTGCCCTTTTCCCTGTCGTCAACCAACTCATCTCAGGTGTTTTGTTGACCGCATTGTTGGGATGCAACATGTCTACTGATGCTCCCGCTGTCAGCATTTGCGCATCTACTTCGGCCGCTTCCTCTACAGCTACAGCTACTGATGCTTCTGCTTCTACATCTGGTAATGCTTCCACAGACTCTGCCTCTAGCTCTGCCACCGCTACTGATGCTTCTAATTCTGGATCTGCCACTGCCACTGATAGTGCTTCCAGTTCCGGTTCTGCTCCTAGCAACACTGGCTCTAACAATGGCAACTGTGTTGAAGCTCCCGACCAAGCAACTTGTACATCACAATGTACTAGCATTATCAACCAAGTTATTGCAAATCCACTGAATGTTTGTACCCTTCTTGGAGGTTTGACTGATTCTATTTCAGCCTGTTTGCTTTGTGGTGCCCTTTTCCCTGTCGTCAACCAACTCATCTCAGGTGTTTTGCTGACCGCATTGTTGGGATGCAACATGTCTACTGATGCTCCCGCTGTCAGCATTTGCGCATCTACTTCGGCCGCTTCCTCTACAGCTACAGCTACTGATGCTTCTGCTTCTACATCTGGTAATGCTTCCACAGACTCTGCCTCTAGCTCTGCCACCGCTACTGATGCTTCTAATTCTGGATCTGCCACTGCCACTGATAGTGCTTCCAGTTCCGGTTCTGCTCCTAGCAACACTGGCTCTAACAATGGCAACTGTGTTGAAGCTCCCGACCAAGCAACTTGTACATCACAATGTACTAGCATTATCAACCAAGTTATTGCAAATCCACTGAATGTTTGTACCCTTCTTGGAGGTTTGACTGATTCTATTTCAGCCTGTTTGCTTTGTGGTGCCCTTTTCCCTGTCGTCAACCAACTCATCTCAGGTGTTTTGCTGACCGCATTGTTGGGATGCAGCATGTCTACTGATGCTCCCGCTGTCAGCATTTGTGCATCTACGTCTGCTGGTTCTTCTACAGCCACAGCCACTGATGCCTCCAACTCTGGTTCTGCTACAGCCACAGCCACTGATGCCTCTAACTCTGGCTCTGCTACTGCCACTGGCACTGATGCCTCTAACTCTGGCTCTGCTACTGCCACTGGTACTGATGCTTCCAACTCTGGCTCTGCTACTGCCACTGGCACTGGTGCTTCTAACTCTGCCACCGCTACCGGTCCTAATATTAACTGTGTTGAAGCTCCCGACCAAGCAACTTGTACATCACAATGTACTAGCATTATCAACCAAGTTATTGCAAATCCACTGAATGTTTGTACCCTTCTTGGAGGTTTGACTGATTCTATTTCAGCCTGTTTGCTTTGTGGTGCCCTTTTCCCTGTCGTCAACCAACTCATCTCAGGTGTTTTGCTGACCGCATTGTTGGGATGCAGCATGTCTACTGATGCTCCCGCTGTCAGCATTTGTGCATCTACGTCTGCTGGTTCTTCTACAGCCACAGCCACTGATGCCTCCAACTCTGGTTCTGCTACAGCCACAGCCACTGATGCCTCTAACTCTGGCTCTGCTACTGCCACTGGCACTGATGCCTCTAACTCTGGCTCTGCTACTGCCACTGGTACTGATGCTTCCAACTCTGGCTCTGCTACTGCCACTGGCACTGGTGCTTCTAACTCTGCCACCGCTACCGGTCCTAATATTAACTGTGTTGAAGCTCCCGACCAAGCAACTTGTACATCACAATGTACTAGCATTATCAACCAAGTTATTGCAAATCCACTGAATGTTTGTACCCTTCTTGGAGGTTTGACTGATTCTATTTCAGCCTGTTTGCTTTGTGGTGCCCTTTTCCCTGTCGTCAACCAACTCATCTCAGGTGTTTTGTTGACCGCATTGTTGGGATGCAACATGTCTACTGATGCTCCCGCTGTCAGCATTTGCGCATCTACTTCGGCCGCTTCCTCTACAGCTACAGCTACTGATGCTTCTGCTTCTACATCTGGTAATGCTTCCACAGACTCTGCCTCTAGCTCTGCCACCGCTACTGATGCTTCTAATTCTGGATCTGCCACTGCCACTGATAGTGCTTCCAGTTCCGGTTCTGCTCCTAGCAACACTGGCTCTAACAATGGCAACTGTGTTGAAGCTCCCGACCAAGCAACTTGTACATCACAATGTACTAGCATTATCAACCAAGTTATTGCAAATCCACTGAATGTTTGTACCCTTCTTGGAGGTTTGACTGATTCTATTTCAGCCTGTTTGCTTTGTGGTGCCCTTTTCCCTGTCGTCAACCAACTCATCTCAGGTGTTTTGCTGACCGCATTGTTGGGATGCAGCATGTCTACTGATGCTCCCGCTGTCAGCATTTGTGCATCTACGTCTGCTGGTTCTTCTACAGCCACAGCCACTGATGCCTCCAACTCTGGTTCTGCTACAGCCACAGCCACTGATGCCTCTAACTCTGGCTCTGCTACTGCCACTGGCACTGATGCCTCTAACTCTGGCTCTGCTACTGCCACTGGTACTGATGCTTCCAACTCTGGCTCTGCTACTGCCACTGGCACTGGTGCTTCTAACTCTGCCACCGCTACCGGTCCTAATATTAACTGTGTTGAAGCTCCCGACCAAGCAACTTGTACATCACAATGTACTAGCATTATCAACCAAGTTATTGCAAATCCACTGAATGTTTGTACCCTTCTTGGAGGTTTGACTGATTCTATTTCAGCCTGTTTGCTTTGTGGTGCCCTTTTCCCTGTCGTCAACCAACTCATCTCAGGTGTTTTGTTGACCGCATTGTTGGGATGCAACATGTCTACTGATGCTCCCGCTGTCAGCATTTGTGCATCTACGTCTGCTGGTTCTTCTACAGCCACAGCCACTGATGCCTCCAACTCTGGTTCTGCTACAGCCACAGCCACTGATGCCTCTAACTCTGGCTCTGCTACTGCCACTGGCACTGATGCCTCTAACTCTGGCTCTGCTACTGCCACTGGTACTGATGCTTCCAACTCTGGCTCTGCTACTGCCACTGGCACTGGTGCTTCTAACTCTGCCACCGCTACCGGTCCTAATATTAACTGTGTTGAAGCTCCCGACCAAGCAACTTGTACATCACAATGTACTAGCATTATCAACCAAGTTATTGCAAATCCACTGAATGTTTGTACCCTTCTTGGAGGTTTGACTGATTCTATTTCAGCCTGTTTGCTTTGTGGTGCCCTTTTCCCTGTCGTCAACCAACTCATCTCAGGTGTTTTGTTGACCGCATTGTTGGGATGCAACATGTCTACTGATGCTCCCGCTGTCAGCATTTG